>CM055820.1:17783272-17817961 GCA_029582265.1 Zoroaster sp. YZ-2022
TTCCCCTTTTTGTATAAAATTTAAGTCAATACTTGACTCATCTTATGTCACAACTACAAAGATGATGTATATTATAAAATTTTACATTGTAGTACATGTATCTCAGTACTAATTTTTCCTATCTGTCATTGTATATTGTTTTCATTATATTTTCTTTGTTTCCTTGGTGCCTTAGGTGGATATGCTTCGTCTACTGTGTGTGTGTGGGCTGTACAGATCATCAAATCCCATCCCTGTTTTGGAAGTTGGATTCGGATATCTACATTGAGCATATGAGTTTTGATGGTTGAAGTTTCGTAGTTTTTTAACTGCTTGGTCATGTTGGTTTGATGTATTTTGATGGATTATAGTTATATGTACTTACATATACAGTAACACTTGTATGTGTTACATTTGATGGATTCTATTAAATGACATATATACAAATTTTCATATGAGCGGGTATATAGATCTGGCAAAATCCTTGAAAATTTAGTGGTGGATTTGGATTCAGACTATATCCAATATCTACTATGGATTCTGATGGATTCAGGACGCCAACATTTTGTGTGTGACAAAATGGTGGTTTTGGTCAGGATACTTTCTGGTAAAAATACCCAAGGGGTTAGGGTTAGGGTTGAGGTTGGGGTTAGGGTTGAGGGTTGGGGTTAAGTGCAGCTATATTGGGAGGGTTGGTGAGTCAAAATTACAAGGTCAGGGGTGATGCAGCTCCTTTGATCAATATGACATATTTGAGATGTTTCACCGTGACCTGCATTTTTGAAATTCTCCCCTTTTTGCTACGGATCACTTCCTTTTGGGCAGCAGAACTAAATCATTCACTACGTCATCTATATCTCCCTCACAATTGGGTTGCATTTGCTCTGTTTGTTGAAGATAAGGATGGGTGGGCGTGACTCAGGGGCTCAGGTGCGTGAGAGGTCTCAAATTATGTGGACATAGTCAAAGGTGAGCTTTTGATTTAGGCTATTTTTGAGATAAATAGACATGGAGATGAGTGTGATGTGACCTCGGTGCCTTTTTGGATGGTGGATGGACATCATTTTGGCCTCCAAAACCTCAGGTTGCATTTCATTTGGTGTTTAGTAATTGTCTGCTTGGATCTGGTGGCCCCAAAACAGGATGCCAACTCTGGGTTAGTCCCCCGTGATCCATATGGGCTGGGTGGATGCACAGAAAAAGCCACAGTATAGAGTGAGCATGGCAGCTTTTGCATGGTGGGGGGATGGGACTAGCTGCGGGTGACACCATGTGAGGTTACTCAGTTGGTGTGGTCAGTTCTGGGTTGGGGGTTGTAGCTGGGGTTACGTGGTGAAACCTCTGGTTCTTTCGGAACAGTTATAAGTTGAAGAGCCTAAAGGTATCACATGATTAGTCTTGTAACCTGTTAACTGGCCTGTATTCATAATGATATCACTGGACGGCGGCACTCTTTAACTCTGTTGTTCGAGTGTCGTGGCAGAGGCTGGCCGGAAATGGAAGATAGGTGGAGATGTCGTCACAAATTGTTGTTGAAGAAGTCCATGGAAAACTTTCTTAATTTAAATGATTCTGGATTTGAAATAAGTTAAGGCAAGGCAGCCTCTCAATGAAGAGGGTTTGCTGGTCGGGTTTTTAATTGTTGATCTCTTTCCGGAAGTTTGTCTGTGATCTCTGTCTTCTTGGGTTTTAATCAATTGACCCATCCTTGGAACATGATGTCCTGTCCTCCTAAAGGTGAAATGAAGATGAAGGATGGTGGTCCAGAGAGGATGGATGGGAGACACAAAGAGACAAGACTGGTATGAACAGATAGATGTACAAACAAATAGACAATAGAAACAGTCATTAATCCTATACCTTCCCCAAAATCCTCCCAAATCCTCCCTTTTAAGCAGTGAAAGGAGTTTTGAAGGATTGAGGTTACACTGCTACCCATGCTCTTTGCTAAAGTGAAGTGATTTTTGGAAGATTGAGGTTATTAGGCATACTTGCCTTTCCATGGTACATGTACATCCATGTTGTTGTAGTGATTGCAAGGTCAGTGCACTTGGTCAGTGGACACTATTTGTTGCTCCATGCATGCAGGGAGGTCCACAGCCATGTACATGTATCTGAATTAGAAACTATGTGTGCAAACATGTCGTATGTGCTTGCTTTACTACTGAAGGATTTTTGGAGGATTCAGGTTATGTGTAGCTTAAATGGGCCTAGGGAGTTAGGGTTAATGCAGAGACCCATCACAGACATGATATCCTGTCCTCCTAAGAGTAAAATGAAGATGGAGATAGTGGTCAGAGAGGACACAAAGAGACAGAGCGGACAAACAAACAGACAATGAAACAGTCATTAAAGGCACAGATCCATCGTAGATATGTCCTGTCCTCCTAAAAATGAAGATGGAGAATGGTAGTCACAGAGGATAGATGGAGACACAAAGAGACAGACAGGTATGGACAGAATGATAAACATACCTATGATTAACTTCAATTCACTTTGTTCATGCAGTGTGCATTGTCAAATAGTGATTGACCATTTGTCGACTACTAGTCAGCAGTCGTACTTGCATGGATGGCAGAATGACATGAATATTGAAAGGGCAGCTATCAAGTCTGCAGCTACTATATATATCTTTAAGTCCCATATCAGTCATTTCCTACAACATGACTCCATGCACTTACTTGTGGTCTTGCATTTGTAGCGTCCAAGTCATGTAACGTCCTGAATGATCTCTAACTTCTTGTGGGCGTCTCCCTTGGGCGGTGAGGGCGTACTCACTCACTCAAGATCAAACTGTTGGCGTAGCGTGGGTATCCGTCCTTGGCTGTGAAACACAAACATTTTGAGTTAAAGAAAAGTTACTGACAAATTCATGGATTTCAGGATCCAGTTGATTGTACTCCAGGGTTGTATTTTATTTATCTCTTTCAAGGATAAAATACCTTTTTAGAATACTGTTTTAGATCTTTGAATATTAAATGTTTTGCTGAGAAAGGGTACCCGCAGCAGCTGTTTGCTTCTTCAATGTAGATCATCCCTACTTCACTCTTTCTGCAGACTCTGAGTGGAGGAGTCTAGTTTCAACTGCTTGGTTCCCTTTGCTTGAGTCTTCAGGGGCCGATGATGGCTGACTGATATGCACATAACCTTCAGAAATGAGACAGAACATCGGACATGGATCAAGCCATCAGGCGTGGGATCAATCCATCAGACATGGATCAATCCATCAGGCGTGGACCAATCCATCAGGCGTGGACAATCCATCAGCGTGGACTGATCATCAGACATTGATCAATCCATCAGGCGTGGATCAATCCATCAGACATTGATCAATCCATCAGGCATGGATCAATCCGTCAGTCATCAGTGGATCAATCCATCAGACGTGGATCAATCCATCAGACATTGATCAATCCATCAGGCGTGGATCAATCCATCAGGCATTGATCAATCCATCAGGCATGGATCAATCCATCAGGCGTGGATCAATCCATGGGCGTTGATCAATCCATCAGACGTGGATCAATCCATCAGGCGTGGATCAATCCATCAGACGTGATCAATCCATCAGACATTGATCAATCCATCAGACGTGGATCAATCCATCAGACATTGATCAATCCATCGGGCGTGGATCAATCCATCAGACATTGATCAATCCATCAGACGTGGATCAATCCATCAGCGTGGATCAATCCATCAGATGGATCAATCCATCAGACGCGGATCAATCCGTCGGACGTGGATCAATCCATCAGACGTGGATCAATCCATCAGATCAATCATCGGGCGTGGATCAATCCATCAGGCGTGGACCAATCCATCGGCGTGGATCAATCCATCAGACGTCAATCCATCGCGGGATCAATCCATCAGACATTGATCAATCCATCGTATGGATCAATCCATCAGGCGGGATCAATCCATCAGACATTGATCAATCCATCAGACGCGGATCAATCCATCAGACATTGATCAATCCATCGGGCGTGGATCAATCCATCAGGCGTGGATCAATCCAATCATCAGACGGATCAATCCATCGGACGTGGACCAATCCATCAGACGATCAATCCATCAGGCGTGGATCAATCCATCAGGACGTGGATCAATCCATCGTGGATCAATCCATCAGGCGTGGATCAATCCATCAGACGTGATCATCCATCGGGCGTGGATCAATCCATCGGGCGTGATCAATCCATCAGGCGGATCAATCCATCAGGGTGGATCAATCCATCAGACATTGATCAATCCATCAGACGGATCAATCCATCAGACGTGGATCAATCCATCGAGCGATTGATCAATCCATCAGGACGCGGGATCAATCCATCAGACGTGGGACCAATCCATCAGCGTGGATCAATCCATCAGACGTGATCAATCCATCAGACATTGATCAATCCATCAGGCGATGGATCAATCCATCAGGCGATGGATCAATCCATCAGAATTGATCAATCCACCAGATTGATCAATCCATCAGGCGTGGATCAATCCATCAGACATTGATCAATCCATCAACGTGGATCAATCATCAGTGGGATCAATCCACTTGATCAATCCATCAGGACGTGGATCAATCCATCGGATGGATCAATCCATCAGGATCAAATCCATCAGACATGGATCAATCCATCAGGCGTGGATCAATCCATCAGGCGTGGATCAATCCATCAGGCGTGGATCAATCCATCAGACTTGATCAATCCATCAGACGTGGATCAATCCATCAGGCGTGGATCAATCCATCAGACATTGATCAATCCATCAGACGTGGATCAATCCATCAGACGTGATCAATCCATCAGACATTGATCAATCCATCAGACGTTGGATCAATCCATCAGACGGATCAATCCATCAGACGTGATCAATCCATCGGACGATGGATCAATCCATCAGGCGTGGATCAATCCATCAGCATTGATCAATCCATCAGATGTGATCAATCCATCGGCGTGGACCAATCCATCAGACGTGGATCAATCCATCAGACATTGATCAATCCATCAGACGTGGATCAATCCATCAGACGTGGATCAATCCATCAGACATTGATCAATCCATCAGACGTGGATCAATCCATCAGACATTGATCAATCCATCAGACGTGGATCAATCCATCAGACATGGATCAATCCATCAGACATTGATCAATCCATCAGACATTGATCAATCCATCAGACGTTGGATCAATCCATCAGGCGTGGATCAATCCATCAGGGCGTGATCAATCCATCAGACGTGGATCAATCCATCAGACGTGATCAATCCATCAGACGTGGATCAATCCATCAGACGTGGACCAATCCATCAGACGTGGATCAATCCATCAGACATTGATCAATCCATCAGACGTGGATCAATCCATCAGACATTGAT
The DNA here is from genome assembly GCA_029582265.1 of Zoroaster sp. YZ-2022. Lineage (NCBI taxonomy): Eukaryota > Metazoa > Echinodermata > Asteroidea > Forcipulatida > Zoroasteridae > Zoroaster > Zoroaster sp. YZ-2022. Next base: position 17,788,640 of record CM055820.1, read on the forward strand.
CAATCCATCAGACATTGATCAATCCATCAGACGTGGATCAATCCATCAGACGTGGATCAATCCATCAGACGTGGATCAATCCATCAGACGTGGATCAATCCATCAGACATTGATCAATCCATCAGACGTGGATCAATCCATCAGACGTGGACCAATCCATCAGACGTGGATCAATCCATCAGTGGATCAATCCATCAGACGTGGATCAATCCATCAGACATGGATCAATCCATCAGACATTGATCAATCCATCAGACGATGGATCAATCCATCAGAATGGATCAATCCATCAGGCGTGGATCAATCCATCAGATTGATCAATCCATCAGACATTGATCAATCCATCAGACGTGATCAATCCATCAGACGTGATCAATCCATCAGACGTGGATCAATCCATCAGACGTGGATCAATCCATCAGACGATGATCAATCCATCAGACGTGGATCAATCCATCAGACGTGGGATCAATCCATCAGACGTGGATCAATCCATCAGGCGTGGATCAATCCATCAGACGTGGATCAATCCATCAGACGTGGATCAATCCATCAGACGTGGATCAATCCATCAGACGTGGATCAATCCATCAGACGTGGATCAATCCATCAGACGTGGATCAATCCATCAGACGTGGATCAATCCATCAGACGTGGATCAATCCATCAGACATTGATCAATCCATCAGACGTGGATCAATCCATCAGACGTGGATCAATCCATCAGACGTGGATCAATCCATCAGACATTGATCAATCCATCAGACGTGGATCAATCCATCAGACGGATCAATCCATCAGACATTGATCAATCCATCGACGTGGATCAATCCATCAGACGTGGACCAATCCATCAGGCGTGGATCAATCCATCAGACATTGATCAATCCATCAGACGTGGATCAATCCATCAGACATTGATCAATCCATCAGACGTTGATCCAATCCATCAGACGTGGATCAATCCATCAGGCGTGGATCAATCCATCAGACGGATCAATCCATCAGGACGTGGATCAATCCATCAGACATTGATCAATCCATCAGACGTGATCAATCATCAGACGTGGATCAATCCATCAGACGTGGATCAATCCATCAGACGTGGATCAATCCATCAGACGTGGATCAATCCATCAGACGTGGATCAATCCATCAGACGTGGATCAATCCATCAGACATTGATCAATCCATCAGACGTGGATCAATCCATCAGACGTGGACCAATCCATCAGACGTGGATCAATCCATCAGACATTGATCAATCCATCAGACGTGGATCAATCCATCAGACGTGGATCAATCCATCAGACATTGATCAATCCATCAGACGTGGATCAATCCATCAGCGGGGACCAATCCATCAGACGTGGACCAATCCATCAGACGCGTGGATCAATCCATCAGACGTGGATCAATCCATCAGACATTGATCAATCCATCAGACGTGGATCAATCCATCAGACGTGGATCAATCCATCAGACGTGGATCAATCCATCAGACGTGGATCAATCCATCAGACATTGATCAATCCATCAGACGTGGATCAATCCATATCAGACATTGATCAATCCATCAGACGTGGATCAATCCATCAGACGTGGACCAATCCATCAGACGTGGATCAATCCATCAGACGTGGATCAATCCATCAGACGTGGATCAATCCATCAGACGTGGATCAATCCATCAGACGTGGATCAATCCATCAGGCGTGATCAATCCATCAGACGTGATCAATCCATCAGACGTGGATCAATCCATCAGACGTGGATCAATCCATCAGACGTGATCAATCCATAGACGTGGATCAATCCATCAGACGTGGATCAATCCATCAGACGTGATCAATCCATCAGACGTGGATCAATCCATCAGACGTGGATCAATCCATCAGACGTGATCAATCCATCAGACGTCGGATCAATCCATCAGACGTGGATCAATCCATCAGGCGTGATCAATCCATCGGACGTGGATCAATCCATCAGACGTGGATCAATCCATCAGACATTGATCAATCCATCAGACGTGGATCAATCCATCAGGCGTGGATCAATCCATCAGACATTGATCAATCCATCAGACGTGGATCAATCCATCAGACGTGATCAATCCATCAGACGTGGATCAATCCATCAGGCGTGGATCAATCCATCAGACATTGGATCAATCCATCAGCGTGGATCCAATCCATCGACGTGGATCAATCCATCAGACGTGGATCAATCCATCAGACGCGTGATCAATCCATCAGACGTGGATCAATCATCAGACGTGGATCAATCCATCAGACGTGGATCAATCCATCAGGACGTGGATCAATCCATCGAGCGTGGATCAACCATCAGATCAATCCATCAGACGGGATCAATCCATCAGACGCGTTGATCAATCCATCAGACGGATCAATCCATCAGACGTGATCAATCCATCAGACATTGGGATCAATCCATCAGACGTGGATCAATCCATCAGACGCGGATCAATCCATCAGACGTGGATCAATCCATCAGACGATGGATCAATCCATCAGACGTTGATCAATCCATCAGGCGTGGATCAATCCATCAGACGTGGATCAATCCATCAGACGTGGATCAATCCATCAGACGTGGACCAATCCATCAGGCGTGGATCAATCCATCAGACGTGGACCAATCCATCAGACGTTGATCAATCCATCAGATTGGATCAATCCATCAGACGTGGATCAATCCATCAGACATTGATCAATCCATCAGACGTGGATCAATCCATCAGACGTGGATCAATCCATCAGACGTGGATCAATCCATCAGACGTGGATCAATCCATCAGACGTGGATCAATCCATCAGACATTGATCAATCCATCAGACGTGGATCAATCCATCAGACGTGGACCAATCCATCAGACGTGGACCAATCCATCAGACGTGGATCAATCCATCAGACGTGGATCAATCCATCAGACATTGATCAATCCATCAGACGTGGATCAATCCATCAGACGTGGACCAATCCATCAGACGTGGATCAATCCATCAGACATTGATCAATCCATCAGACGTGGATCAATCCATCAGACGTGGATCAATCCATCAGACATTGATCAATCCATCAGACGTGGATCAATCCATCAGACGTGGACCAATCCATCAGACGTGGATCAATCCATCAGACGTTGATCAATCCATCAGACGTGGATCAATCCATCAGACGTGGATCAATCCATCAGACATTGATCAATCCATCAGACGTGGATCAATCCATCAGACATTGATCAATCCATCAGACGTGGATCAATCCATCAGACATTGATCAATCCATCAGACATTGATCAATCCATCAGACGTGGATCAATCCATCAGGCATGGATCAATCCATCAGACGTGGATCAATCCATCAGACGTGGATCAATCCATCAGACGTGGATCAATCCATCAGACGTGGATCAATCCATCAGACATTGATCAATCCATCAGACGTGGATCAATCCATCAGACGTGGACCAATCCATCAGACGTGGATCAATCCATCAGACATTGATCAATCCATCAGACGTGGATCAATCCATCAGACATTGATCAATCCATCAGACATTGATCAATCCATCAGACGTGGATCAATCCATCAGACGTGGATCAATCCATCAGACGTGGATCAATCCATCAGACGTGGATCAATCCATCAGACATTGATCAATCCATCAGACGTGGATCAATCCATCAGACGTGGACCAATCCATCAGACGTGGACCAATCCATCAGACGTGGACCAATCCATCGACGTGGATCAATCCATCAGACATTGATCAATCCATCAGACATGGATCAATCCATCAGACGTGGATCAATCCATCAGACGATGGATCAATCCATCAGGACGGATCAATCCATCAGACATTGATCAATCCATCAGACGTGGATCAATCCATCAGACGTTGATCAATCCATCAGACGTGGATCAATCCATCAGACGTGGACCAATCCATCAGACGTGGACCAATCCATCAGACGTGGATCAATCCATCAGACATTGATCAATCCATCAGACATTGATCAATCCATCAGACGTGGATCAATCCATCAGACGTGGATCAATCCATCAGACGTGGATCAATCCATCAGACATTGATCAATCCATCAGACATTGATCAATCCATCAGACGTGGATCAATCCATCAGACGTGGATCAATCCATCAGACATTGATCAATCCATCAGACGTGGATCAATCCATCAGACATTGATCAATCCATCAAACGTGGATCAATCCATCAGACGTGGATCAATCCATCAGACATTGATCAATCCATCAGACGTGGATCAATCCATCAGACGTGGATCAATCCATCAGACGTGGATCAATCCATCAGACGTGGATCAATCCATCAGACGTGGACCAATCCATCAGACGTGGATCAATCCATCAGACGTGGACCAATCCATCAGACATTGATCAATCCATCAGACGTGGATCAATCCATCAGACGTGGATCAATCCATCAGACATTGATCAATCCATCAGACGTGGATCAATCCATCAGACGTGGACCAATCCATCAGACGTGGACCAATCCATCAGACGTGGATCAATCCATCAGACGTGGATCAATCCATCAGACATTGATCAATCCATCAGACGTGGATCAATCCATCAGACGTGGATCAATCCATCAGACGTGGATCAATCCATCAGACGTGGATCAATCCATCAGACATTGATCAATCCATCAGACGTGGATCAATCCATCAGACGTTGATCAATCCATCAGACGTGGACCAATCCATCAGACGTGGACCAATCCATCAGACGTGGACCAATCCATCAGACGTGGATCAATCCATCAGACATTGATCAATCCATCAGACATTGATCAATCCATCAGACGTGGATCAATCCATCAGACGTGGATCAATCCATCAGACGTGGATCAATCCATCAGACATTGATCAATCCATCAGACATTGATCAATCCATCAGACGTGGATCAATCCATCAGACGTGGATCAATCCATCAGACATTGATCAATCCATCAGACGTGGATCAATCCATCAGACATTGATCAATCCATCAAACGTGGATCAATCCATCAGACGTGGATCAATCCATCAGACATTGATCAATCCATCAGACATTGATCAATCCATCAGACGTGGATCAATCCATCAGACGTGGATCAATCCATCAGACGTGGATCAATCCATCAGACGTGGACCAATCCATCAGACGTGGATCAATCCATCAGACGTGGACCAATCCATCAGACATTGATCAATCCATCAGACGTGGATCAATCCATCAGACGTGGATCAATCCATCAGACATTGATCAATCCATCAGACGTGGATCAATCCATCAGACGTGGATCAATCCATCAGACGTGGATCAATCCATCAGACGTGGATCAATACATCAGACGTGGATCAATCCATCAGACTTTGATCAATCCATAAGACGTGTATCAATCCATCAGACGTGGATCAATCCATCAGACGTGGACCAATCCATCAGACGTGGACCAATCCATCAGACGTGGACCAATCCATCAGACATTGATCAATCCATCAGACGTGGATCAATCCATCAGACGTGGACCAATCCATCAGACGTGGATCAATCCATCAGATGTGGATCAATCCATCAGGCGATGCGGGATCAATCCATCAGACGTGGATCAATCCATCAGACGTGGATCAATCCATCAGACATTGATCAATCCATCAGACGTGGATCAATCCATCAGACGTGGACCAATCCATCAGACGTGGATCAATCCATCAGACATTGATCAATCCATCAGACGTGGATCAATCCATCAGACGTGGATCAATCCATCAGACATTGATCAATCCATCAGACGTGGATCAATCCATCAGACATTGATCAATCCATCAGACGTGGATCAATCCATCAGACATTGATCAATCCATCAGACATTGATCAATCCATCAGACGTGGATCAATCCATCAGACGTGGATCAATCCATCAGACGTGGATCAATCCATCAGACGTGGATCAATCCATCAGACGTGGATCAATCCATCAGACATTGATCAATCCATCAGACGTGGATCAATCCATCAGACGTGGACCAATCCATCAGACGTGGATCAATCCATCAGACATTAATCAATCCATCAGACGTGGATCAATCCATCAGACATTGATCAATCCATCAGACATTGATCAATCCATGCGATGGATCAATCCATCAGACGTGGATCAATCCATCAGACGTGGATCAATCCATCAGACGTGGATCAATCCATCAGACGTGGATCAATCCATCAGACATTGATCAATCCATCAGACGTGGATCAATCCATCAGACGTGGACCAATCCATCAGACGTGGACCAATCCATCAGACGTGGATCAATCCATCAGACGTGGATCAATCCATCAGACATTGATCAATCCATCAGACGTGGATCAATCCATCAGACGTGGATCAATCCATCAGACGTGGATCAATCCATCAGACGTGGATCAATCCATCAGACGTGATCAATCCATCATGACGTGGATCAATCCATCAGACGTTGATCAATCCATCAGACGTGATCAATCCATCAGACGTGGATCAATCCATCTGCGTGGATCCAATCCATCAGACGGATCAATCCATCAGCGACGGATCAATCCATCAGACGTGGATCAATCCATCAGACGTGGATCAATCCATCAGACGTGGATCAATCCATCAGGTGGATCAATCCATCAGACGTGGATCAATCCATCAGACGGATCAATCCATCAGACGTGGATCAATCCATCAGACGTGATCAATCCATCAGACGTGATCAATCCATCAGACATTGATCAATCCATCAGACGGATCAATCCATCAGACGTGGATCAATCCATCAGACGTGGATCAATCCATCAGACATTGATCAATCCATCAGACGTGGATCAATCCATCAGACGTGATCAATCCATCAGACATTGATCAATCCATCAGACGTGGATCAATCCATCAGACGTGATCAATCCATCAGACGTGGATCAATCCATCAGACGGATCAATCCATCAGACGTGATCAATCCATCAGACGCGGATCAATCCATCAGACGTGATCAATCCATCAGACATTGATCAATCCATCAGACGTGGATCAATCCATCAGACGTTGATCAATCCATCAGACGTGATCAATCCATCAGACGGGATCAATCCATCAGACGTGATCAATCCATCAGACATTGATCAATCCATCAGACGTGGATCAATCCATCAGACGTGGATCAATCCATCAGGCGATGGATCAATCCATCAGACGTGGATCAATCCATCAGACGCGTGGATCATCAATCCATCAGACGTGGATCAATCCATCAGACGTGATCAATCCATCAGACGTGGATCAATCCATCAGACGTGGACCAATCCATCAGACGTGGATCAATCCATCAGACGTTGATCAATCCATCAGACGTGGATCAATCCATCAGACGTGGATCAATCCATCAGACATTGATCAATCCATCAGGCGTGGATCAATCCATCAGGCGTGGATCAATCCATCAGGCGTGGATCAATCCATCAGACGTGGATCAATCCATCAGACGTGGATCAATCCATCAGACGTGGATCAATCCATCAGACGTGGATCAATCCATCAGACGCGGATCAATCCATCGACGTGATCAATCCATCAGACGGATCAATCCATCAGACGGGATCAACCATCAGACGTGATCAACCATCAGACGTGATCAATCCATCAGACGGATCAATCCATCAGACGGGATCAATCCATCAGACGTGATCAATCCATCAGACGGATCAATCCATCAGACGATGATCAATCCATCAGACGTGGATCAATCCATCAGGCGATGATCAATCCATCAGACGTGGATCAATCCATCAGACGATGGATCAATCCATCAGACATTGGATCAATCCATCAGGCGTGGATCAATCCATCAGACGTGGATCAATCCATCAGACGTGGATCAATCCATCAGACGTGGATCAATCCATCAGACGTGGATCAATCCATCAGACGTGGATCAATCCATCAGACGTGGATCAATCCATCAGACGTGGATCAATCCATCAGACGTGGATCAATCCATCAGGACGTGGATCAATCCATCAGACGTGGATCAATCCATCAGACGTGATCAATCCATCAGACGTGGATCAATCCATCAGGCGTGGATCAATCCATCAGACGATGGATCAATCCATCAGACGTGGATCAATCCATCAGACGTGGATCAATCCATCAGACGTGGATCAATCCATCAGACGTGGATCAATCCATCGATCGCGATCAATCCATCAGACGTTGATCAATCGATCAGACGTGGATCAATCCATCGACGTGGATCAATCCATCATCAGGCGTGATCAATCCATCAGACGTGGATCAATCCATCAGACGGGATCAATCCATCAGACGTGGATCAATCCAACAGACGTGGATCAATCCAACAGACGTGGATCAATCTATCAGACGGATCAATCTATCAGACGGATCAATCCATCAGGCATTGGATCAATCCATCGGGCGTGGATCAATCCATCAGACGGATCAATCCATCAGACGTGGATCAATCCATCAGATGGATCAATCCATCAGACGTGGATCAATCCATCAGACGTGGATCAATCCATCAGGCGTGGATCAATCCATCGGGCGTGGATCAATCCATCAGGCGTTGACGATCAATCCATGTCAATCCATCGACGTGGATCAATCCATCAGACGTGGATCAATCCATCAGACGTGGATCAATCCATCAGACGTGGATCAATCCATCAGACGTGGATCAATCCATCAGACGTTGATCAATCCATCAGACGTGGATCAATCCATCAGACGTGGATCAATCCATCAGACGTGGATCAATCCATCAGACGTGGACCAATCCATCAGACGTGGATCAATCCATCAGACGTGGATCAATCCATCAGATGTGGATCAATCCATCAGACGTGGATCAATCCATCAGACTTGATCAATCCATCAGACATTGATCAATCCATCAGACGTGGATCAATCCATCAGACGTGGATCAATCCATCAGACGTGGATCAATCCATCAGACGTGGATCAATCCATCAGACGTGGATCAATCCATCAGACGTGGATCAATCCATCAGACGTGGATCAATCCATCAGACATTGATCAATCCATCAGACGTGGATCAATCCATCAGACGTGGATCAATCCATCAGACGTGGATCAATCCATCAGACGTGGATCAATCCATCAGACGTGGATCAATCCATCAGACGTGGATCAATCCATCAGACATTGATCAATCCATCAGACGTGGATCAATCCATCAGACGTGGATCAATCCATCAGACATTGATCAATCCATCAGACGTGGATCAATCCATCAGACATTGATCAATCCATCAGACGTGGATCAATCCATCAGGCGTGGATCAATCCATCAGACGTGGATCAGGATACATTAAAAATGCTTTGTTTACCTCCCATAGGGTTTTCTGTCTCACACGGGGTCAGTTCTGTGATCTCTCCTTCGTAGACTTCTTTTACTTCCTTAATCCGAAGACCTATACATACATGACAAGAAAAAAGTTGTAACTTAAATAATATCTTAATTTAGACAGGTTACATAAACTGTCATCTTCATCTGGTTAAAGTCATTCATAATTCTTAACAGAAGAATCAAAAAAAAAATTTTTTAAAACTATTTTCTAGCAAACCCCCAAAAAACACAATTTTGATAAATTGTTTTTGCAAAGCAACACATTTAGGCAGAAATATTTGTATGTGTATGAAGTGAACTTTTTTGAATAGTAAATCTTGAAATAAGAAAATGTTGAAATTTACTGCTACAAGTTTAAATTTGCTACAAGAAAAAATTCAAAATTCAGCAATGTCGTAACCAAAGTGGGTGGGGGCGGAAGCTATAATGGGGGAAAACTGCTAAAATAATAATGTCCTCCTCTTCGGATGAATATCTTGTGAGAAGGAAACACAATGTCAATAATTTTGGACATCCCCTTACCGATAGCCCTCCTGAAGTTTTCCATCAGCACCTCGGTCTTCTTGATTTCTGTGGAGAACACTTCACTGCCGACCATGGGACAGAATGGTACCTTGTTGCCGAGTTCCTGAGCAACGGCCAATGCAAGGGCAGTCTTGCCAGTGCCTGGGGGACCAGCAAGTAGGACAGCACGACCAGCCATCTTTTTGCTTTTAATCAACTCAACCACGATACCTGCCGCCTGTATGAAATATTTAGACATCATAGTAAAATACAAAACAAATACTTTGTAACGTTAAATAATAAGAAAGTCTCTACATTCATGCTGGTAGTTTAATTACAATGACAAACATGACAAACAATGACTCAAAATTCATAAAAGTGGTCATGATGACATCAGACAACTCTGCCATGATGACCCTTGTCCTTCAGACAACAACCCTTTGACTAGCCCCATTCTAGCGCCAATACACTACTCACTAGACTCCCTCCTTATCCTTGGCCCTAGGACCACATGTACAAAAAAGAGGTGATTTAAAAAAAAAAATTGTCAACTTTTGATCTGCTAATTATTACATAATTTACAACCTACAATTTGGTATAAAATCCATTATTCTGGGATAGCTTACTTTCATGAAATTTTCAAAACATTTTTAAAATTAAAAAAAAGAAAAGAATTTCACCAAAATTACTGTAGGCCCCTAATACTGATCTCACAATAGTGAACTTAATGCCAAAAGTATCTGACAGTCTGCTTGAGCAAGCTTACCTAATCACAACATTTCAGATTGTAATACTTAAGTCTTCTTAGATCAAAAGTTGAGAAAATCGCTCCTTTTTTGTACATGTGGCCTTGTGGGGCTAGGGCCAAGGATACAGAGGGAGTCCAGTGTATTGGCCCTACGTTAGAATGGGGCTACCCTTTCGCTGGATCCCTGTTGTAGTGCAAGTGGCATACAGTGCCTAATTAGTTACACTTACACTTACAGCAGTATCTAAGTTTACAATTACATTCATACATTCAGAATGGTTGTGGTTGCGTGCAGAAAGATTTCTGACGATGACAGATTAGCAACCAGGTGCGAATGTGCCATCTCATTTCACACTTTTTTAAATTTTATTGAAGACATGCATTTTTATACCATAGGCCTATAGGGCTATGCAAGGCCAAGGTGCAACCATTGCGATAAAAAACATTACTCAGCATTGGGGCGACTCAGGGGGCGACCGTATACGGGAAAACTTCGGTCCTACTAATTGCCGACCCCTGCCGACATCTACCGACAAGTCTTAAAAACCTACCGACATCTCATTCCATATTCACTTGTAGTTGTCCGTTTAAGCTTAGCATAGTAGTAAATGTGTATAGAAGTCCTAGAAACCTTATAGTTGCTTCCTTGAACCCGGAGAAATAAGTAATTTTAATCACGGAAATCTGATTTTCGCGATGCAGTAGTATTGGCCGCCATGATAGTATTCAAGGAGATTGCTTAGTTGTGACAACAGAGGGCGCTTTGAGAGAGTGTGCTGCATCGCGAAAATCAGATTTCCGTGATTAAAATTACTTATTTCTCCGGGTTCAAGGAAGCAACTAAGGTTTCTAGGACTTCTATACACATTTACTACTATGCTAAGGCCAAGAGAATGAAAGTCATAGATTTGCGTCCGGGAAATTTTGAAAACACATGAGGCTTTTTTTCATTATTCATTATTTCCATTGATCATTAATAACACTCAACGGACAACTACAAATAGTACAAGTGAATATGGAATGAGATGTCGGTAGGTTTTTAAGAGTTGTCGGTAGATGTCGGCAGGGGTCGGCAATTAGTAGGACCCGGAAAACTTTGTTAGGGGTCGACTTCACTGCCATTCAATCATGATGTACGATACGAGTTATTTATACGAGCATCATAAACGCACGTCGCGTTACGCATTAACCATTAAAATAATGTTACCTCGCGAGCGAATTCTTGACCGACCAAACCAGCGGCTGCTTGAATAGCATTTCCTGCATCGTCCAGCCCAAGCCCTTTAATATGACTATGGCTTGCTATTCTCCGAGTTTTGGTTGTGCTTTTTACTTCTTCGATCTTCATGATGACAACCTTAATTTAAAATTATCTTGAACTTGAAGCGAATAATATTATTAAGTTTAACGTTAGATCATATGAAAACCCGCGTGTACGTGTTTGTTGATGGAGAAGCAAATTGGTACTCTGTCAAGTTCCTCTGATCCATAATGCTATACGATACAATTTGTGCACGAGAACCGGTAACCAGTGAGTGGATGGAGCAAAGCATTTGTCTGGTAACCTTTTCATTTGTTAAATGTGTCCATACGAGATGAAACTTTACCAGACTGTCTTGAAAAACTATAGAAACTAAGTAATAACAAACCAAAATAAGCTGTTCATTATATTAATCACTTAACTTTCAAGACTCAATAATAGCACAAATTATTTTTTATTGTTGTTCATAAGACAATTTGTCTGACATCATCATAATATTTAAGTAAATATATTGAAATTAGTGGGTGCAAGAGAAAGGGTAATGTTTAATACGCTTATTTTGATTGGCTGTCATGCTAAAAATGACAAACATTTAACCAATAGGTGATAAGTTGACAAAACGATTTATCGGGACTCCTTGGAAACTGCATAAGCAAAGCGATAAGCAAAGGCAGCTAGCTAGCTAGCTAGCGCTATGGGTCAGATAGATTGGAAGTCGGTGCTGTGTTTTGATTTTCATTCCTTAAATTTTTCACTTTATTATGGGCACTTTATTAAAGTATTTCTATGTCCCTAATAATTGTTCGATTTAAAACTACACAAACCGCGTGTTATTCTGACCATCGTTGTTTGGTAAGTCTGATTTTGGTAATTTTTCAATTTGACACATTTTTGGTTAATTTTGACATTAACAATTAAGAAGTTAACGTTTTTACGCCCCTAACGTTACGTTAAATAGGATTTTCCTGCACAAAAAAGAAGTACAAAAGAAGAAAAAAAAATCACACGTGAAATTCTCATTAATTGGAAAGAATGCAGAATACAACCGCCACTTTTTCTATCCAAATATGACAAATATCACAGATATTATTGAGGACACATTTATTTTAATTAAGGAGAGGAAAGTGTTGTCAAGTGAGGATTGGAAATGATATTCTGGGAGACTTTAAACAATGAATATATAGTGAGATGTTGGCCATTTTGTCATCTGCTAAAAATACATGCTTAGACATTGTGCACAAGTGGCGATTGGGTTCGAAATTCTTTTCCATTAATTTACCAGAATTTAATGTTTTTAACAATATTTGTGGATGACAAATTACTGAATAGGCCTACCTTTATTGCATAAAATGGTTAATGTTAATTAATATTATATTAATGCTAAGTTACATTATTCATTAATTTGGGAAAAATATATTATTAGACATATATATATACATGTAGGCCTAACAAGTTAGGGGCCTGATTTAAATTTCAAAAAAATTACTATAGGCCTAATGTTAACATTAGGCTAATAAAAGTTAATGTTAGGCAACCATTTGACAAAACATTTGTGTGTTTTTTGCAGAGTTATTAATAAAGGGACAATAGTGTCTCTATTCTAAGTCAAATTCTAGCTTGTGAATCGGACTCAGAACTTCAAATTTAATTCAGAATAATATGCCATTTGTATTTAACCATCAGTTAACAGCAGGTGACCATGAGTAAAGACAGCAATAGCGATGATGAGAAGTATGAGACGGCTATCGCCCCGTTGGCTCCTAAAGTCATCTTACAAGAAGAGAGTCAGGTTGAGGTCTCCGCTAGTCCGGCATTCCAATGTCTAGACGAGGTAAAGCACTTGCTGCAAGCCTGAAACTTCATTCTTGTAGGGGCAAGACAACTTTTCCTGAGTAAAGGGCACTCCCGTTAGCATAATAATAATAACCCTAACTCCCTAGGCCTATTTGCTAACACATAACCTGAATCCTCCAAAATCCTTCAGTAGTAAAGCAAGAACATGACATGTACGCACACATGTGTTTCTAATCTGTGATACATGTACATGGCCGGGACCCTCCCTGCATGCATGGAGCAATAAACAGTGTCCACTGACCCAAGCACTGACCTTGCAATCACTACAACAAACATGGATGTACATGTATTCATGGAAAGGCAAGTATGCCTAATAACCTCAATCCTCCAAGATCCTTTACTTTAGCAAAAAGCATGTAGTATGTAACCTCAATCCTTCAAAATCCTTCACTTTAGCAAAGAGGATTTTGGAGGATTTGGGAAGGTTAGGGTTAATACACAATTCTTACAAAGCGCACATCCTAGCGACTAGATCAAGGCGCTGTACATTATTACCCCTGCTCATCAGGCGATAAATCATTCCTGAAACCATCTCAGCTCCCTGGGGCTAATCAAACACAACAACCAACTCTGCCCTCACAGGTACCCATTTACTCCTGGGTGGAGAGAAGCAATTATGGTAAAATGTCTTGATGAAGGACACAAGCACCATGGTTGCATCCAGGATACGAACCCACATTCTAACGACTCACCCATCAGAATACAAATCTGATGCACTAAACCGCTCGACCATGGCACTCCACTCCCATAGAATATCTATGGGAATAGTTTAAGGGGCCAAGACTAGGGCAATGGAAGCTGCGATTACTGTCTCTCTATTGGTCTTGTCATTGGATAGGATCAGACCTTATTAGAGCTACAGACATTTACACAGGAAATTTGGAAGACACTCGGGGGGAAATTTGGCTTCTTCTGAAATATTTCCGCCCTCCTACTACCACAAGGGTCAAAATCAGTCAAAATATTGATATACTTGCCAAGGTATATCAAGTGTCAAACACTGTCAAACGTTACATGTAGTAAGTACATTTACATGTCAAAATGAGTTGACTGTTTTTGACTGGTAAAAGCATTGTCTGGTATTGTTGAGGGTGGTCAAAATGACAGTAAATAACCAGTCACAAATACCCCTATATGCATATTTGGGTCAACAGTCAAAACAGGCAGTTGACTGATTTTGACCTGTATAGGTACTTCCCACTAAAGTGCAGCTATAGTAGGAGGGTTAAATACTAAATTTGCACCAAGATACTTCCTCTGTCATTTGACTGGATCAAAAATGACCAAAACTGACGTTAAATATGTCCAAAATGTAATTTCTATAAAAAATTAATACAAGTGCTAATATTTAATTGAGTTTCATCTGTGTATTCCTTATACCATAGCTATTCCAGCAAGGTAAACTCACCGGGACCAAGGTTGCCCAGCTCAAGGCAAAGTACACAGAACTACACAGAAAACTTGCCAGGTATGAAATCTAAACTAGTAAAAACTTCACTTTTGTTGCTCTTTTTTCAGACTAATTGAATGGAAGATTATTAAACTGGTATTCGGGATATATAGATATTTCAAAGAAGATAAATTTACCAACTTTTGTATTTCACTCGTAAATATACCTATGTGATGTGATGGACACGGGTGCTATGGCCAAGGTTTAGTGTGTTGGATTTGTTTTCTGATGTCCGAGTCACAGAATGTGGGTTCAATTCTGGCCAGGATCTTGGTGCTTGTGTCCTGAGCAAGACACTTTATTATAATTGATTATCTCCACACAGGAGTGAATATGTACCTGTGAGGGCAGAGCTGGTTGTTGTGTTTGATTAGCCCTATATGCACTGAAATGGCAGCAATTGAGCTGTATACTCCCAGGAGCTGAGATTGTTTCCGAATGATTTATGGGGCCTGATGAGCAGGGGTAATATTGATAAGCACCTTGAGAACCTGTTTTGTGGATATGTGTGCAATACAAGTCCATATTATTAGTATTAAGCTTGTGCGATATTGATTTTTTTTCATCCACAGTGTATCGTCAAACATATATCACGAGTTTCGATAGTATCATGATTATTTTTTGTTCATTCATGCATTATTGCTTTAGGGTGTTAGGCTTAGCTGAAAGACACATGAAATTATGCCATTCGAACGTCCACCATAAACATTAGCAAATTCGTGAGGTGGCTCCTTTGTGATCCGACATCTCACTGAAATAGTTTGCTTTTGTTTCTTACTTCCGAAAGATGAAAAGACTGGCCTAATTTTGTTTCCATGGAATTTTTTGATTCGACTCACAATCTCATTTTTTGTTTTTTAATCGTGATATCTTTTTTAATCCCGATGTAATTCTTTTCATCACGATATATTTTTTTCATCACGATTGGCCGATATCTCGATAACTTGAAAAGTTCTCGATATCGTAATTGAATAAAAAAAGGTATTGCGATATTCGATATTATCATGTTATCACCCAATCTTAATTAGTATTACTTTGAACAAAAAGGACCTTTAAAAAAAATAATAATAAATAAATAAGATTTGAATCTTTGCATTGTGGAAGTATAATCTATGCAGATTTGAGGTAGTACCTCATCAATTCTCTAATGAGTTGTTAAAATGTGTTGGTTCTGAAAAGACAAATTCCTCACATCCTGTAATACTTGGTATTTACTTAGTTTTCTCTTATGACTTACAGCTATTGATAAGTCATTGTTCCTTTTTTCAGGCATAGGTTTCCTCAGTTATGATACTATAATTGGTGTAAATTATATTGTAATAATCTGATGTAAAAAGTGAACACATTCCAACCTTTAGGACCAGAGAGAGATCTGGAGACCTCTCACCTACAAGAAGCCAAGAAATTCATCATTCTGGAGAAGCAACGCAGAGTTAGAGAAGGCAGACAACTTCCGGAGAGCTCTAACACGGAGGTTACAAAACTGCGGATGCAGTGGCTGAAACATACCAATGAGATTGACCAGTCTTCGGAGGAGCTACCAAATGATTTCAGTATCGAAAGGTAAAACGCTTTTCTGATCACTCCTTTCATTGTCATGTGAAAATGCTATAAAGGGAACGATGTTACATTGGTAATCTAGAATATTGAAGTTTTGCATGGTGGGAAAACAGTAATGGAAAGTTTCTTGGTAACACCATGTAATATCTCTTCATGAATTTTGTAGCACCGTGTGGTTTCTTCTCAGAAATACTGTCTGTAGTCGACACGAAAACGCCCAAAACAATAATAATAATAATCAATAATAATAATAACAATAATAATAATAATAATAATAATAATAATAATAATAATAATAATAATAATAATAATAATAATAATAATAATAATAATAATAATAATAATAATAATAATAATAATAATAATAATAATAATAATAATAATAATAATAATAATAATAATAATAATAATAATAATAATAATAATAATAATAATAATAATAATAATAATAATAATAATAATAATAATAATAATAATAATAATAATAATAATAATAATAATAATAATAATAATAATAATAATAATAATAATAATAATAATAATAATAATAATAATAATAATAATAATAATAATAATAATAATAATAATAATAATAATAATAATAATAATAATAATAATAATAATAATAATAATAATAATAATATGATGTCGAGACAAGAAACACTCATGACAGATCGGCTCTATTTCGCCTAAAATATTTATTGTTTCCGATCAGATAATCATTACCAAAAGTGCTACTTGTAGGTGCTACCGAGTAGACTCTACAGGGTAAGTTTCAACATCGGCCATTAAAGATCTTGTGGCTTTTTACTGTAAAACCTTTTGGATTTCTCCGATTCGAAGACTCTTTACAACGACGTTACTCAGTGTATAAAAGTTAGCAGTGAGACGCTGCTCCATCTGCGCTGCTTAGAACATCTTGATATCAACTAACGCTGATTGAACTACTGCAGGGTGAAATACACACGCTTTTGCATGTAATTTCCCGAAACAATACAACTTTTCTCACAATTTTGTGATGATAATTAATGCTATGCAGCATCAACTCAACGGTGAATCAGCTTACGAACTCTCAAAGAGGAAGTCCATCGCCCGTTCTGGTCGGGTATGCTTGAGCAGGTACTGCACAGATCGCATACACACTGCTCAGAACAATAACAGAATTCGTGCTGTAAACAGGAGAAAGTGGAGTAAGGACGATAACAGCATTGCAATGGAATGTTTTATAAGGAGCAAGCCAGAGAACAGAGGGTACAGAAGGAGAATGATTAACATATGGCAGGATAAAGGCATGTTTGAAATAAGCGAACAGCGGTTTGCCGACCAGGTAAAACAAATCAAACATAATCAGTGGCTAACGAAAGTTGAGGTGGAAGAGATGAGTAGAATAATATCACGGACAGAGGCTGGGGATAAAGAAGTGCAGGAGGAGGAACTGGACAACGTGGTCGCTGGTGAGCTGGCAAGTTCCCAGAGTGCGGATGAGGTCAGTGGAGGAATAGAAGAGGGAACAGAAGACTTGACGGAGGAAGAGCTAGAGATTAGGAAGAGGATTGAAGAGGTAATGGTATCGGTAAAGGGACAGGTAAGTGGAGTATTCCTGCATTAAGCCAGGTCCCAAGGAAAAAGCTGACAAATGTGTCAGCTATGGTGAAATAGAATCCTTGGGACCAAGGTACTACTAATCTTTCTGAAATTAATCTATCTTGTCTTTGCAGGTGCAGTTGTAGTAGCGGAGATCAGGGGTAAAATCTTCACATTCACAATCACGACATAAAGATAATAAACCTTGGTGAAACTAGAGACTTGAGGGCCAAATTAACGAGTTAGCGCCAAAGATCTCAGTAGAATAGAGCAAATGGATAGAGGTGCAATGAAAGATTCAGATATGAGGAACAGATTAATGAAGAAGTATCAAGTAAAAGGACAGGGATGAGTGTAGTTAAGGCGACAAATAAAGCAAAGGGTTAAGGCGAAGGCTGAAAGTAAAGAGGTATGATGACAGAGTCAGGCAGTTTCATCAAAATCGCCTATTCAGTACAAATCAACGTCAATTATTCAAAGAAATGGACGGGAAATGTGACAACTCACAAGTGGGCCCAGAGCCAGCAGAGGCAAGGAATTTTTGGGGTGGCCTTTGGGATCAGCCTAGTGATAATAACGGACAAGCAGAATGGTTAGCCGACGTGAAAGACGAGTTAAAGAATGTACAACAACAAGAGGGATTTCAGATTGATGTGAGCAAGGTGAAGAAACAGTTGAGGAAAGTGCTGAATTGGAAAGCCCCGGGACCAGACCAAGTGCACGGATACTGGCTAAAGAACTTCCAGTAGTCTTCACGAAAGAATAGCCCAGCAGCTGCAACAATGCTTAGTGCGTGGCAACGTTCCGACGTGGATGACTGAAGCAAGAACGGTTCTCATCATGAAGGACATTAAGAAGGGTAACGTTGCAAGTAACTATCGACCTATTACATGTCTACCCATGATGTATAAACTTCTGACCGGTATCATTGCAGAAGATCTGTATAGCCACATAGAAGATCAGCAGTTATTTCCAGATGAGCAGAAAGGTTGCAAGAAGCGGTCAAGAGGAACGAAGACCAACTCATCATTGATAAGACGGTGCTAAAGGACTGTAGGAACAGGAAAAACTAATCTGGCCATGGCATGGATAGATTACAAGAAAGCATACGACATGGTATCACACTCGTGGATTATGGAATGTTTGGACATGATAGGGGCAGCCGATGCGGTGAAATGTCTTCTGGGTGAGAGCATGAAGACATGGAGAACAAATCTGACGACTAGTGATGAATGTCTTGGTAAGGTAAACATCAGACGAGGTATTTTCCAGGGTGATTCTCTGTCTCCACTGTTGTTTGTTTTGCGCTGTTCCCTTTGGACGATGATTTTATGGAAGGTTAGTGCGGGATGAGATGACGAAGGATGGATGCAAGATTAATCATCTTCTCTTCATGGACGACCTGAAGTTGTTTGCATAAGAACGAGAAAGAGATTGATTCCTTGGTGCAGACTGTGCGGATCTTCAGCGATGACATCGGCATGAAGTTTGGTCTGGAGAAATGTGCTGCGATGACCATGAAGAGGGGTAAAGGGTACATTCGGATGGAATTGCTTTTACCAGATGGCACACAATTGAGGGCGTTGGGGTGAAGAAGAAAGTTATAAGTATCTTGAGTGCTTGAAGCAGATCATGTACTGCACGAGGAATCGAAAGAGAGACTTAAGAAAGAGTATATAAGACTAGTGAAGAAGTGTTTGAAGTCCAAGCTGAATGGAGGAATATGATAAAGGCGATCAACACTTGGGCTGTGTCACTAATGAGATACAGTGCGGAATTGTCGAGTGGACTAAGGCAGATCTAGATGTTGCTGACAGGAAAACGAGGAAAGTAATGACGATACGGTATGTTACATCCACGGCCTAATGTCAGCAGACTCTATCTACCAAGGTCAGAGGGGAAAGGGTTACTTAGTGTATCAGACAAGCTGCTAACATCGAGAGAAGGAGCTTGCAGTGTCATGTAAGAAGTACTCGGAAAAGTTGTTGAAGGTTGCTGTAGAAATACATGAAGGCAGACTAATTAGGTCCAAAGGAGTATAAGAATCAAAGAAGAGAAGAAAGAACACGAGATTGGCAGGAAAACCACTTCACGGCCGATTCCTGAGATGTACAGAAGGAGTGGCAAGTAGCAAGACTTGGGAATGGTTGAGGAGAGGAGATCTAAAGAAAGAAACTGAGGGTCTGATTACTGCAGCGCAAGACCAGTCTCTGCCGACGAATGTGATGAAGGCAAGATCGAGAAGTCAGATGTCTCTTCTATGTGCAGAATGTGCAATGCGCGGAGGAGACTGTATTTCACATTGTCAGGGAATGCAGAGTGCATGCTCAGACAGAGTACAAAGGCAGACACGACAAGTTGGCCAAGGTGATCCATTGGGATCTGTGTAAGAAGTACGGTGTCAAGGTGCAATCAAGTGGTACGACCATGTGCCGGAAAAGGTTGAAGAAACGGATCATGTCAAGATTCTCTGGGACTTCAACATCCAGACAGATCATGTTATAGAACATAGACGGCCGGATGTTGTTGTCTTGGATAAACATGCAAAGATGTGTCATCTTATTGATATAGCTGTGCCGGGTGATAGTAGAGTAGCTCAAGGAGAAGGAGAAGGTACAGAAATATCAGGATTTAGCGAGAGAACTCGCAAGCTGTGGCAAGTCAAGGTGAAGGTTATTCCTGTGGTAGTGGGAGCACTGGGCACAATCCTCAAGGCGTTGGAGAAACATCTCAAGGAGATAGGAACATCTGTTAGAGTAGAATTACTACAGAAGGCGGCGCCTTAGGACAGCAAGGATTCTATGCGAAGACACTCGAGATCTAAGGCTACGGGACGTAGCTTGACTCGAGGTGTAACCGCAGAAAGGAAAACAAGATCTTTCTTTTCATGTTGTGCTAACGCTAAATAATAATAATAATAATAATAATAATAATAATAATGTGTGGACTTATATAGTGCGTATCCACCAACTAAGTGGTGCTCAAGGCGCATTCTTTTACGTGCATTACACAACACACGGGACCTAATGGCTTTTACGTCCCATCCGAAGGAACAAGCAATTATGAGCATTCTTTTCGCTGCTTCCAGTTCCAAAGCTTGCATACTATAATTTAACCTAAATTCCTTGATGTTAACATTCAAAAGCGATTCTTGAGGCAGAAATTTTGATTGGGTTACAAGACACAAGAAAGTGACATCTCTGATATTTTTCCCCACATTGCAGCCTTCAGGAGGAGAAGCGCATGCTTGAGCGGGAGTACAGCCGCCTCCCCAAGAAAGAGGAGATTGACAAGCAGACCAAGGAGCTGAACAAGCACATCGAGGACCTGCGTCTTGAGATCGGCCAGAGACAGCTGGAGGCCAAGAACCTCCGGGAGGAGCTGTCGATGCGGCAACGCCAGATCGAGCTGGAGAGGAAGGAGGTTGAGAGAGAGGTGGAGCAGCAGGAACAGCTGAAGGAGGAACTCGTCCAGGTGCACTCGTTACCGGGACAACTGCTGAAGGATATGGATAAGATGAATAAGCAGAAGAAGTAAGTCTGCAAAGGAGATGATGTCTAATCTTTTTTAAATGCTTGAGAATTCACTGGTAGTACTTGGCCGTATTAATGGTTTCTTGATATCACCAATACGCACTGTGAAACTTGAAGATATCGTTTTGGATTTCTGTGGGAATTGTCATTAGTAAGGTGTATTTAAATAACACAATTTTTCTGCAAAAGTGTTATATTGAGTCTGGGCACACAAGGAGCATTGCTTGACTATTGTTTTGGATTTGGAAATTGGGTGTCCAAAGGTGTTATTCTTTGAAAAACAGGGTGTCCAAATATTGAACTTACAACACTGCATGTGTATTACAAATGAAATAGGTTGTCCAGTGTCCATTTAGCCAAACAGGGTGTTCAAAAGACACCCAAAGGTATTGTTGGCTAACACTATGATTGGGCGGTTGTGCAGAACAAGGACTAATTGTACAATATGGTCTGGTACAGTTGGCCATATTGCAACATGAAACACACAAATTGTCAGGTTGCTTACTCACTTATATTCGTGATGTATTAATATGAGAAATTGTGACATACCAAATTGATGGTTTTCTCCACAGTACCCAAAATGTATTTTGAAGGTGTTCACAGTTAGATTTTGGGGTATCATGGGGTATTCATAGCTTGTTTGGAACGCTTGGTTCTCTTTGCAATTCCTCCATCACAAATTTATAACCACCGAAAACTTTTGTGTTCATTACAGCGAGGTGGACAAGAAACGCACAGGCGTGGGCGAGACCTGTACAAAGCACACATCCGAAGCTGCAGCAGCTGCTGGCACGCCAACAGCAGCTGACCGGCGACAAGTTCCAGCTGGAACGAGAAAAGCAAAAGAGCCAAGGAGTGCTGGAGGAGACGCAGATGAAGTTTGACCAGAGGATGAAGGACTTTGAGTACGAGAAGGAGAAGGAGGTGTATCTTGGAGACAGGTAACTATTTAAAGATTAGAGTTTAAAGCCACTCTCCATTATTGGTGATCTTGGAAAACATAAAAAGTCACAGTTGTACACAAAAAAACTTACTTGGTGGTGAGTTGATGATGGTATCAAACATACAATGAATTTTTTTTTGCTCATTAAGTGCTATTGTAAAATTTTTTAAATTAATTTCTGTCATCAGAAGATAGAAAGTCCATGTTGGAATGAATACAAAAATAACCGAATGCCTTTTCACTATTTTCTCTGAAGAGGCGGACAACAATTATGCTTATTATTGATATGATGTCATCAGCAGAATATTCAGTAAATCAAAGCAAATGGAATAAGACAAGGCAACACCTTTTTGTTGAGGGTGGCCCAAAAACAGTGACAAAAATCGTTTTTTCTGTAAACAGAAGAAAAAGAGGAGTATTTCAACACCCAAGCTTTCAGTTGTAACCTCTAGTTCTGCTCAGTTACTACTCAATTGAGAATTTCACATGGTGTCTCCGCAAACAGTCTTTACGTTACTTATCCTCTTCACCATGCAAAGCTACAAATATTACTTTTCAATAGAAGTTTTATTTCGGCAAACTTTGATAAACTGCTTTTATTTGTGGTAATCTTTTAAAAATTTCCAATCTCAGTTTCAGAGTTCTAATGTCATCTTTATATTTGATTGTGATTTCATCTCTTATTTGTTCACTCTCAGGGCGACCCTGGATCTGGGGCGTCACATCCAGATGGAGAAGAAGAACCAGCACGACATCTACGCACGCAAGCTGAGAGAGAAGGAGCGTGACTTACGCAACCTTAAGAAGACAGAGCTACAACTGAAAGTAGCCAACGAAGGACTGGCGCACACTCAGGTAGGATGTGGAAAATATTGCTAATTTCTATTTGAATCAAAGCTTACTGTCACCAGTGTTATGCCGCTGTAGCATCCAACACATTGTTAGCCAGTAGTAACCAATTAACCCTAACTCCCTAGGCCCATTTGCTTACACATAACCTGAATCCTTCCTAACTCCCTAGGCCCATTTGCTTACACATAACCTGAATCCTTCCTAACTCCCTAGACCCATTTGCTTACACATAACCTGAATCCTTCCTAATTCCCTAGGCCCATTTGCTTACACATAACCTGAATCCTTCCTAACTCCCTAGGTCCATTTGCTTACACATAACCTGAATCCTTCCTAACTCCCTAGGCCCATTTGCTTACACATAACCTGAATCCTTCCTAACTCCCTAAGCCCATTTGCTTACACATAACCTGAATCCTCCAAAATCCTTCAGTAGTAAAGCAAGCACATGACATGTATGCACACATGTGTTTCTAATCTGTGATACATGTACATGGCCAGGGACCCTCCCTGTATGCATGGAGCGATAAACAGCATCCACTGACCCAAGCACTGACCTTGCAATCGCTACAACAAACATGGATGTACATGTACCATGGAAAGGCAAGTATGCCTAATAACCTCAATCCTCCAAAATCCTTCACTTTAGCAAAGAGCATGTAGCATGTAACCTCAATCCTTCAAAATCCTTCACTTTAGCAAAGAGGATTTTGGAGGATTTTGAAGTTTAGGTTAATACTAGAATGAAGCCAGTAGTGCATGCTACCTGTGATATATGCTAAGTTTCCTATGTCACAGCCATAGTTGGCCAATCGGCTGGTGGTTGCCAAACTATGGGCAGCTGTTATTATTGAAAACACTGATGAATTGACAAAACAAAATGAAGATATATTCATCTTAAAAGGCATAAAATGTTTAATTTTGGGCAAAATCTGTGGTTGAATTTTGTTTGCTCACTGATGGCCATCCATACAAAATGGCGCTCAATGCTTACAATACACATGCCCTCCGACAAATATAGTTTTTTATCCCAAAGGGCCGGATAAATAAAAAGTAGCAATTGCTTTTACTAGTCATTTTCTTAAATCTTCATTAATTAAAAGTGAGCAATTACTTGCAAGTAATTGCTTCCAGTAGTTAGCAAAAGCAATTGCTTATGATTTTAAGCAATTACTAGAGAGATTAGCACTTGCTTGGGAAGCATATAAATAAACCAGACCTTTTACTAATGACTTGTAGCACTTGCTAATATTTTTACAAGATACTAAATGAGGAGCTTACGCATTTGCTAACACTTGCATGTTGCATTACTCCTGCCATCATGGCCGAGTTTATGCATGTAAGGGAACATGAAAAGGTGTACAATGAAAGAACATATCGTGAAGAAGTCAATCCTACCAGATACCGGAAATTATTTCGGTTCAATTTGAAAATTTGGAGTGGCTAGCAGCAGTCGAAGTACTTGGTTTTAAACCAGCAGAAATAGGCGATGGCATCTTCGTAATAGTCGGGTTTTCATCCCTTTGAAGATGTTGTACAGATATTGTTCCCATGGAACCAAAACAATCTTCCTATTTCCTGTTTGCATTCCATCTGTTTTCTTCTTCACTTGACTTTTCATGTTTGCTATCTTTTCAAAATTTGCTTCTCATCCATGGCTTTACCTGTGTTGGTAGCAATTGACATTTGTGCTTTTTAGTGCATTTGCCTTCATGTCTTTTACCCCCGGCAACTGACTTTTCTCGATTAGAACAGGGTACTCTTTGATTATACTAACGAACAGTTCGCTCAAAGATTGCTCACTATTTGTACCACTCCCACCCTTCGGCAGCATCCATGTTGCTAACACATGCCTCATATACAACCACTAGGCTAATCGAGCTGACCTCCCATCATTGTTATACCCATAAGCAATTGCTAACCCACCCAAGCAACAGGTGCTAGTCAAAGAAGAAGGTTATTTATACATTTTAAGCAATTGTTTTAACCTTGAGCTTTTACTTGTTAAGCAATTGCTATTGCGTGAGCTTTTACTAGATAAGCAATTGCTAACTTTTATTTATCCGGCCCATTGTGTTTGAATAAAATTATTTTAAAAAAATATCAAATTTTCTAGTATGGTAAGTCTTATCTCTTCTGTACCAGCTAGTTTTGCCTCATAACAATAACAGTTGAGCAATAAAATCCAGTAAATAGTTCGGAACCAACATTACAATGTACACATTGGGCCGGATAAATAAAAAGTAGCAATTGCTTTTACTAGTCATTTTCTTAAATCTTCATTAATAAAAGTGAGCAATTACTTGCAAGTAATTGCTTCCAGTAGTTAGCAAAAGCAATTGCTATGATTTTTTAGCAATTACTAGAGAGGTTAGCACTTGCTTGGAAGCATATAAATAATCCAGACCTTTACTAATGACTTGTAGCACTTACTAATATTTTTACAAGATCCTAAATGAGGAGCTTACGCATTTGCTAACACTTGCATGTTGCATTACTCCTGCCATCATGGCCGAGGTTTATGCATGTAAGGGAACATGAAAAGGTGTACAATGAAAAGAATAAATGGTGATGAAGTCAATCCTACCAGATACCGGAAATTATTTCGGTCCAATTTTGAAAATTTGGAGTGGCTAGCAGCAGTGAAGTACTTGGTTTGAAACCAGCAGAAATGGCGCCTGGCATCTTCGTAATAGTCGGGTTTTCATCCCTTTGAAGATGTTGTACAGATCTTGTTCCCATGGAACCAAAACAATCTTCCTATTTCCTGTTTGCATTCCATCTGTTTTCTTCTTCACTTGACTTTTCATGTTTGCTATCTTTTCAAAATTTGCTTCTCATCCATGGCTTTTACCTGTGTTGGTAGCAATTGACATTTGTGCTTTTTAAGTGCATTTGCCTTCATGTCTTTTACCCCGGCAACTGACTTTTTCTCGATTAGAACAGGGTACTCTTTGATTATACTAACGAACAGTTCGCTCAAAGATTGCTCACTATTTGTACCACTCCCCCACCCTCGGCAGCCCATGTTGCTAACACATGCCTCATATACAACCACTAGGCTAATCGGAACTGACCTCCCATCATTGTTATACCCATAAGCAATTGCTAACCCACCCAAAGCAACAGGTGCTAGTCAAAGAAGAAGGTTATTTATACATTTTTAAGCAATTGCTTAACCTTGAGCTTTTACTTGTTAAGCAATTGCTATTGCTTGAGCTTTTACTAGATAAGCAATTGCTAACTTTTATTTATCCGGCCCAATGATTTTGTTTTTGTCATTGCAGTCTGTGTATGACAAGGTGAAATCACAGGCTGACGGTGGACCAAAGGACGATGGCTCGTTACTGGAGAAAACGGAAGGAGCTTCAGAGAGAGGTGGAGACAGACAAAACGGATGCTTGGCAGTCAGGTAAATAGATGATGTCTAAATGGTAGCAAGAAGGCAACTCAAATGCTTCAGGTGTTGACACTGTCGGCAGTCCATTCTTGACTTGGCTTTGCAAAATGAAAGTAGACAAATATATATTTTTTTGAGATTCTGATGAATGATCATTCAAAATAATTTTAATGGTTTTGAGTTATAGAGGAACTATGCCAGCATGTGTAACTGTAGTAATGCTTGCCAAATGTTACTGTGTGGTGAATGCATCTAACCTGTACATGGTACTGTTATCTACACAGCTTATCCACCATTCATAAACAGACAGTTGTCAAAATGGTACTGTATGGTGAATGCATCTAAACTGTACATGGTACTATTGTTCACACAGCTTATCCACCATTCATAAACAGACAGAGCCTGTCAAATGGTACTGTGTGGTGAATGCATCTAAACTGTACATGATACTGTTATCTACACAGCTTATCCACCGCTTCATAAACAGACAGTTGTCAAATGGTACTGTGTAGTGAATGCATCTAAACTGTACACGGTACTGTTATCTACACAGCTTATCCATCATTCATAAACAGACAGCTGTCAAATGGCACGTGTGTGGTGAATCTAATCTAAATTGTACATGGTACTGTTATCTACACAGCTAAACCACCATTCATAAATTATTTTATTTTATTTATTTATTTAATGAAAACCAAGAGCGGTTAACTGCCACTTCACAGGTATCATAAAACATGTAATACAAAAACATACAGTTCAAAACAATTCAAAAAAACTCAAAATGTTGTGACTCAAAATGTTTATGTTATACTAATTTTGAATAACAAATCTTAAATTTTGGTTATCAAATTGTGGATTTCTTGTAGCATTTTGCTATGAGATACAAGTTAAATCTTTCATTGTTCCTAAGTGAGCTATTTAGCCCTATGTTGGTGGTCTCCCTACTGTCTCATATCACTTGACAAATTGTGTATTTTGTATTCTGATGAAAGAGGAGACAAATTGATCCGATATTAATTTTTTTGTATTCAACTTGTCTGCAGAATTCATTAACAGCTGTGGAGCAGGTCAAAGTTGAACAGAGCATCGCCGAGGAGGAGCGTTTCCTGTACGAGCAGAGTGACCTCCGCATAGAGGTCGTGGAGTTGACCCGTCTGGCCGCTATCAAGGGGGACGAGCGCGAGCAGAAGGCCCGGGATTTCATGCGTGCCGAGCTACGGTATCACCGAGCTCTTGATGACCTGAAAGCCAAGGATCTGTCGATCATCGACAATAAGAAGAAATACCAGAGATGATGATAAAGCAAGAGGCGGAAATCGATGGTCAGGGCTCAATTTCATCGAGCTGCTAAGCAGAGAATTTTGCTAAGCATTATAAAACAGTTCTTTTCAGAACTAATTACCACTCAATAGAGTATTTCACATGGTGTCACCGCAATTAGTCTTACTTATCCTCTTCACCATGCAAAGCTACAAGTTTTACCTTATTATAAAACAGACTACCAGCCAAAATGCATACATTTTGTATGAAAGTTTGGCTGGTAACCAAAAAAAAAAATTTCCATAGCAAATTGTTCTGGTAAGCAATGGTTGGTTACTAGCTCTGCTAAGCAGATAAACCAACTAATAAGCATCCAATTTTGTTTAGCAGATTTTGTTGGTAAACCAGGTCCAAATTTCATACAGCTGCTTAGCACATGAATTTGCTGAGCACAGAAAATTTGTGCTTAGCGAAAATAGGTTACCAGCCAAAATTGCCACTTAATGTGTATTGCTTCTGGCAGGTTCTTGGCTAAACTCAACTCAGCAGATAAATTTGTTAAGCAATATTTTCTTGTAAGTGCCCTATGAATTTGGCCTCGTAGCCAAACGTATCAGATGAAACCCTTTTATTCCCCACTGACCAGCATGACCTTCATGTAACGCATTACAGTTCTATTCAAGTGTCTACCTCAGATGATTTTGTCTTTATGAGATCTAGACAGTGACCTTTGAATGGTCTCCAGATATTAAGTGTCATGACTATCAGTCATTATTATTATTATTGTACAGTACAATACTGCTTTAGGAGACACCACTACATGGTACATCTTTTTATAGTTACATACCCAAACATGAGTTCCTTGGCTTCTAGCTAAGAATCACTGAAACAGTGACCATATGTGACT
>CM055820.1:17818461-17878636 GCA_029582265.1 Zoroaster sp. YZ-2022
TTTAATTTTTTTTCCTTTTTTACAGTTAAATCACTTTTATACAAATAATCATTAAACATTATGACTTAGTTATTCAAAACATGGAACTGGAAACACCAGGCTCATTAAAGTTGTGACAGACGGACGTGACAGGCAGGACGTGACAGGCGGGATATTTTTGCACGCTCAATAAAGCATCATTTAAACTAGTCCCTACGATGATGAAATGTCATTTTGGAATTTATTTTGAATCAACAACTAATACTACAAATTAATAATAAAGTTACTGTCATTAGTGTCAACAACAATTAATCAAGAGAGTACCCCTTTAAGAGACAGTAAATTGGAGCACATTCATTTCACACCTGCATTTAAGCTAATTTTTGATTTGTTGTGTTTCATTGGTCAACTAATTAATCAACATTTCACTTCAAAAGGCACTATTTTTTAATATTTTTATTATTTTGGTACTAACAAGTATATGCAAAAAGATATCAATAAATATTATGCACTAGATTCAGCTTTACAATCTGAGTGAAAGTCAAACATTTACATTTAAATTTTGGCACTTTTGCATTCAAATCAATTCATTTTTCCTGTTTCTTCTTCGAACAATTTAACTTGGGAAAACTGTTATGCAAGGTTTTCTCTTTACTTCAAATCATGTACTGCAGAAGTTTGAGTCTCTTTGGTGGATAAGGAAAGGTATCCGACTTCATAGTCAACCAATAATAATTATCTTTGAAGCATAAGAACTATAACTGAGGGGAACTCAAATTTCCATCACAAAACGGGGGAAAATGCTACTTGCATTTCCCCACACTTCAAGCCTTGATAAAAATAAATCCAAGTGCAGTAGAAGGAAAGCATCAACTGTTTCTGAAAGCTTGGTTAGTCTACTTTTCGAGAAAAAAATGATTTACAAGTAGAAAATGTACTTTGAAAATTCATGGATGTGGAACTCTTATCCGGAATTAACCTGTAATAATTTCCGCCTCTAGTTAAAAATAACTCATAGCAATTAGCATCTAGGCTTAGGCGGTTCCACAATTTCTGGAACCGGTTCGGTTCAAAAGACTCGGTTCGAGTCGGAACCCGGTTCCAAGAGATTCAAAAAGAAAAACATAAGGATTACAGAAAATAATAAAACATATGCCCTACGGTATATTCAAACTTCGTTGTGTCCCTAATACAAGCTTGAAGAAGTTTCAATTTTCAACCACAAATGCAGTGATGATAATGTTGTTTAATTTAAAATATGTTTCAGAAACTTTAAAAGAAACTTTTGGAAACGTTAAGCTAAGTTAGAGATTTGTTCCCGATTATCCTACCGTTAGCAAACAACGTTACAAGCCGATGCGATACATGCCATGGCTTTGCATGCACACATGCTTCAGGGGTTGGAGCAATTAAGCAATTATACCACCCCCTATGCACAAGGTACCGTACTACCGTCCATGCCTATTGAAATTACATTAAGAACACTAGCAACATGACTAACTTCGTCACAAGATTATCCATATTACGGGGCCACCTTGATCATTCCACGATGCTTTCAACATTTTTAACAACATTTCCATAACCAAAGTATCCATGTTATGGGGCCAATTTATAAACAGGGGTTGGAGCATTAAGCAATTGCACCACCCCTACTGCAGTCCATGTTTTGCCGTATTGACGGTACATAACCGTCACAAGTTTATCCATATTACGGGGCCCCTTAGTCACTCCACTTCTCAAGACACGTGCTGTCAACATTTGTAACAACATCTCCATTATAACCAAAGTATCCATGTTATGGGGCCATTTTATAAACAACTCAGTGGCACTTCCAATAATACTACTAACGCTGAACATTGCGGTTTGCTTCAGTTGTATGTGTGGCGCCTTCACAAGTTTGCCGTAGTCTAGAGTTACATGTACATTTTGTCGGTCACTCATCAAAGAGAATCGGGTATTTTGACTGGAGCGGTTCTCGGCTCTAGAGTTGGAGCTCAGAAAACTGCGTATTTCAATTGGAGCGGGTTGGTCCTCAGAGTCGGGTATTTTGCTGGAGCCGGCTCTGACTGGGACTCGGCTCCCAGCTGGCCTCTGGGACTCGGCTCTGGGGACCGGTATGTTGAAGGACTCGGTTCGGAACCGACTCTTGAGTACCGGTTCTTTAAAAGAGTGGAACCATGGTTCCGATTCTTGGTGGAATCGGGTAGAACCGTGCACCGCTGGAACCGCCCAAGCCTATTAGCATCCCCATTCCCCACGCACATAAAAAACAATTCATGTGTCCCACATTTGCACTAATCCAATAACTGCTACATGTAACAGTAGGCACAAATACCCACTTGGGCTACTGGCACGACAGCATTCGACTCAAAACAAAAGTACATCATACAAAATGCAACAACATACAACAGTGGTCAATGATCGAGGCCTGAACTTGTTGCACCTACATGTAGCAGTGAAGGCTTCAGTAAATCGGACTGTGTTTTTTTCAAGCACAGTGCTGTCTACAACAACATACAACAAGGGGATCTTGTTGCATTGAGCAGGGTAATGCTGAAGACACAACAGACTATTTTGCTATACAAACACTGTCCAGTGCTGAATGCAACAAGATACAACAGATTGAGTCATCAGTACTGGCTGCTGAATGCAACAACGTCCATCGGAATTTTTCAACTGTTTGCATCCTGTTGCATTGCTTGCAGTTAGGGTTCAAATGTTCAGTCGAATTTTAAAAAGTCGGTTTCGGGTATTTGGAATCAAAATATGGAATCGGGTAATGGTGGGGTATCCGGCACCCCAATTCCCTGCACAGCCTTAAAGAAGATCTTATTCAATTCTTATCAGAACCACAATCTCATTTAGCGATACTTGAGATTACCCACATAGTGTTACCGCAAACCTAAATGATAAAAAGCTGGTCTAGTTTTGTGATGCATATGTTTGGCAGCTTCCCGAGACGATGACCCTTGAGTTGAAAGGTGCATTACAAACCAGGGGTGTAATTTGACAAAATGGGTAGTGGGCCTGGGTCTCCCTAGTTGGTCTAGAGGCCAAAGCCCCATGAACCTCCTGGATGTTTCATTTTGGAGGATTTACAGACTCTCCACATCCCCAGAAACAAGAAACTAGAGGTTTGGACACAATACAGGCTACTTCTTCCTTTCCTTGGTGGCTACTTCTCTTCTTTCAAGAACATTTTCAGGCAAAGGGTGAGTTGTAAAAAATCCTGAAATCAGGAAAAATCCGGAGAAATCACAGGCCTGACAAACTTTATAAAAAAAAAAAAATTTTTAAATTAAAAAATTGCCACTCAAAATCACAGATGAGCATATTTTAAAAGGATATATGGTCCAAAACATGTTTAAAAAAATAATTTTTTTTAAATTATTTAAAACCATCTTTAACGAGGGTAACCCATCCAGCACAGCTGATCATTTGGGGCCCTCATATTATATAAAATATATCCCCATTCAATATTATACAAAAATTATTACAGGAGGTACATATGAATTAATAATAATGATAAAACAGTCTTAACGGACAATTACATACGAAATAAAAACGTAAAGGACTAAATTGCACAAATAGACCCCCCTCCCAGTCTACCATACTGATTAAAGATAGGACTAAAAGGGAAGATTAAAAATGAAGCAATAAACTAAAAAACAATAACAAAATGAACACAACAAAATTTAGATATCTGGCGCCCCATCCTCCCCCACAAAAACCATCAAAGCAAATTAATTATCAATTGTATACCAACATCTCGGGCAAAACACAAGGTAATCTTTTGCTGCTAAATACAGCAGATGAGAATCCATAAAAAACTAATTTCAATGGTGCTCATTGTCAGTATTTGTCAACTGGTATCAATATACAGCTTAGGTACAGACAACAGAGCTAGTCATTTGTTAACGTGTTTTTGTTGTTGCTTTTGTCTAATACCAGCGCTTCTTCTACTCCATTTAAATACAATTTAATCTTTGTCAAAATTATCAGCAAGGATGCAAAATATTTTCGCCACACAAGAGTTGCTATTGTACACTCATGGTGGCCCATTAATAAAACATCTCTTCAAAAACAATAGGACATTGTGTGTAATACCATCTTGACCTACTCTATGGTAATACCAATATTAACCCTCCTATGCCCAGGCTGAAATTTGGCCCAGTCAGCCCCCACCCACAGACAGTCACTTGAGTATTTTTGGTTGCATTGCCAATTGGTAGGTCAAACCACAGAGTCACACAGAGCTGTGTGTATGTACTGTCAGTGGTTTTGGTTTGACCTATCCTAGCCACACGTCCTTGCATTTATTTGAGTGCACTGCACAAAGTCAATGGGTTGGGAGTTACATACAAATTTTGAGTGTCTTTGATTGGTTTTGGTTTGACCTACATGTATCACAGCCACATGTGCTTGCATGTATTTGAGTGCACTGCACAAAGTCAATGGGTTAAGAGACATACATTGTACAAATTTTGAGTGTCTTTGAGTGTTAAACCTATAGGAGGGTTAAGGCCATGTACATTACTTTTCAGAAAGAAAAAGAAAACCGTTGTCATTCATGCACCAGCCTTTCCAACATTTAAATATGTCAATTGCCTGATATAAAAATACAAAGATAAAGGCATTTCCAACTGTTATGATTATTTTTGTGATCATTCACACTTACACCAGTGACTCAACATGAAGGTAAAATTAATTATGATAGTGCTAAGGTGATCTTTAAATTTGACAACATCAAAATTAATCATGAGTTCCATTCTGCAATAGTTCCATTCAAACAATGGATCCAACATTGTTAAGGGGTGATGGATGGCTTCTGAGAGTAACTGCCTGTTTTGACTGTCGACCCAAATGTGCACACAGGGGAATTTTTGACTGGTTTTACTGTCATTTTGACCACCCTGAACAATACCAGACAATGCTTTTACCAGTCAAAAACAGTCAAATCATTTTGACCTGTAAATGTACTTACTACCGTAAGGTTTGACAGTGTTTGACTTTTAAGTGCACTAGATATACCTTGGCAAATATATCAATTTTTGACTGATTTTGACCCTTGTAGTAATAGGAGGTTTAATAGATTAAAACAAAGCACAAGAAAGAATAAAATTCAATGAGTTGTTAAATTTTATGATACTAGTTAATTAAAATAAAAAAAGTAAATAAAAAATAATGTTGATTTTTAGAAATAAACCTTTGGTTTCAAGTCAAATTAGTGAGATACATGTACTAGTTCAGATGTTGAGTATTTTTTTCACTTAACTTTGAACCTTGACATTATGCATAATTTAGTTTTTCTTTTTCTTTTGATTTTTTAAAGTGACTCGGGATTAGGGACTCAACTCGACCTTCATGACTCGAGTCTCGGACTGGGACTCGACACTAGGCCTGGGCGAATAGTGAAATTTACCATCCAGCCAGCCATGTCGGCTTCCTCAAGGCATTACTCCACGAGTACTATTCATGAATACTACAAAGCTTACCACTACCAGCGGTGCCCAGACAAAACAGTGCAATTGCCACCTTAATAGTATTACTCATGAATAGTAATCACGAATAGTTAGCAAACAGTTCATGACCACAAGGAATTTGAATTTTAGGTCTAACATCCCTAACACTGGGGACTCGGACTTGAATACAAGTCTGGAATTTGTTGACTTACAGCCAGATTTCAGACAATTTTATTTTCCTTACCGAGTTCACTCTTGTTCATTCCTTCTTCTTCAATGACGTACGGCATCAGGAATGAGAAGGACTTCCGATTGAGGTAGTACAGAAAGTAACCCACGAACAACGTCACGTGGATCGAAGATCGCCACACCACGTACGACGCCATGATGACGTTTAAATGTCGTGTCAAAAGATGGGAATCAAATTCAGTGTATCTGAAGGAAAAACTTTTTAATTGAGCAAAGCTGTTACATACTGTACATGCATAAAAACTGTTAGAACTTGTATATATATAGAAATCCATGCAGTCCAATCAATTAGTT
This sequence comes from Zoroaster sp. YZ-2022, assembly GCA_029582265.1. Taxonomy (NCBI): domain Eukaryota; kingdom Metazoa; phylum Echinodermata; class Asteroidea; order Forcipulatida; family Zoroasteridae; genus Zoroaster; species Zoroaster sp. YZ-2022. The sequence goes on from CM055820.1 coordinate 17,824,446, forward strand.
GATAGTCTTCATCAGGCACGGCAGGTATTGTAAGTTACTGACTGGTGAAGCCATGTCAAGGGTCCATGCCCCCCTCATAGTGTCAGCCTGCAATACATTTGGGAGTCTTTTGGACACCCTGTTTGCTATATAAGTAATCATCATCGTCGTAAATAGGTAAATCGTCGTAAATCGTATTAGTAAATCGTCATCATCATCAGCGGCCTGAAATCTGGACTACTGCATTGATCAGTAATTTTTTGTTTGAATTTTGCCCACATGCACTAGGCCTACCATGTGCACCACAAACATCATTTATAACTTTTACTTATTACTACTTGCGTGTAACACTTGAGTGATCAGTAATCACTGCTTACACAGACCATGCACTCAGTGTAGATCTAGGAAAGAATGTCGTATCCGACCGCCACTTTTTAAGGTTTTAAAAAAAAAAATTTGCAACCACTAACCAGTTAAAAAATGATTCTATCAATTTTGGGGGTACAGAAAGCGAAAAATATCTTTAAAATCCACTTTTATGGTGGTTTTCAGACATTATTTCCCTTCTAAAAAAATCCTCCCCTTCAGAAAATAGAAGGATACTATTATAATTGCCACTGCGCATGTACAATGACCGTGTTGGTCACTAACAGAGGAGATCAGACTGACATGACTGAGGAAGTCATGTATACCAAAAATTCCTGATTTTCATGAAATTTATAAATATCCTGGAATAATTTGAAGTATGTCCATCATCATCCATAATTATGTTTCTCCACCTTACTGGGTAGGTAAGATTACATTACTGGTTATATTGAATGAGAAAAGTGGCGGCCGGATCGACATTCTTTCCTAGATCTAGAAAGTAGAAGACACACCCAATTATTATCAAGCACAACACAATACTCAATAGTTACATTGTAACTGACACCCCAGGGATTCGACTGACTGTGCCTAGCTAACAGTAACAAAAGTTATAGCATGAATCAGTCTCAGCTGAGCTGAGCTACATCATGTAACTCTAGCAGATTTAGTTGCCATGGTCATAACTCAATAAAGTTTCAAGGCAAAGTTATATTTACCATACAGCAAGAGCACAGGCGAGCTAACGTCTATTTTTATACCTCCTTGACGTAAGTAATACCATGGAGCTATGGTAATACTAACAGTTAAGAGCAATTTTAGCAGATTATTATAAGTTAGGAATATGACTTATGACTCATGAGTCAGTTTGTTTCTAAGTTTAACAGGTAATGAGGTAGTAACAACAACAGTTACTACTAAAAATACAGATTCAGCATGTTCAGTAAAGAGAAAAAAGTCGTAAAATGGTAAAGGCCACGTGTAATGCATACATACCTTACAGATACCGCGGGATCGGAGTCAAACTCCAAAATACACGAATTTTATCAACACCATCTGCTGACTGCTGTCGTGCTGATGATCTCCAGGCACACACGGCTGTAACCCGTCCATGACCATGTGACAACTACTAGTGTGTGCTGCAGCTGTCGTGTGTACTTCGATTTATATCTGTCCTGATAAATAGAGCGCCCTCAGAGGTGAAACGTCAATAAGTTTCCTTGGAAGTTTTGGTTGGTGGTTGAATGATGTGATGAAAGTCACAAATAAATGGGTAAGATATTCATTTTATTTTCCCCGATTTTAATTCGACAGAACGGCCTCATAAGTTTAACAAATGTAATCCTGTGAACTCTGTCTATTAAAAAAAATATAAAGCAGTCTTTCAACAGGGCATGGAATCGATGGAAATTACTGGCTCATGATCATGATGTCTTGATGATGCAGCAATGTCAATTTTGGTAACACAGTTAATACACATGTCAATTGTCAATGTATGACCTCATCATTGAGAATTATTTTCAGTCACTGAGTTTCTAAAACAATTTAAGCACTCCGATTCCATGTCCTGTTGATCTCTATATAATACTGCCCCTTTAAAACCATTACTTGATCTTCATTTCAGGTTTATGTTACCCTGGTATGCCGAGAAAGTGTCGCTCTGGTGTTGAAGTAGCTTTTTGACAACTGACACTCAACTACTGCTCTGCAAAATCACAATTTAGAACTATAACTAAATTACAATGTACATGTAGTTTATCATTTCATCTTCAATATGTATTTTCTGAGAATTCTACTGAATAAAACATCGTCCAGTGGAAGAATAGCCTGGAACACATGGGATGCAGTCTTTTGTCGTCTTCTACCCCACGAGATCCCTACTGCTTGCCATTTTAGTTGGGCCAGGCACCTGTCTAATCAGTCCCTGTATGGCATGAGTAATGTCCACAGTTCTTTAAACCTTCGAGTAGTTCATTCCCCAGTATCACCAATTCACACATCCCCATGGCAACACAGAAAACATATCAAAAAACTGAAGGGGCACCATTCGGCCGATTCAGAGCCTGACAGGGATGCTGATTCCGCAGTCGAAGACTCGGAATGGGATGCGATCCTCTCCGAGGAAGACCACATCGAAGTTGTGGATCCACCTCCTCGGGAGCCACCGCTTCCTCGTCCTGCAGCCTGACATGAGGCAGGGACTGAAACACGGAGGCACTCCGATCCCAAGCTTCAACTCGAGGAGTCCATCGCCTTGGTGAGACCATCCCAGTTAGGCGGTCGTGGATAGCTTGGTGCAGGTGGTGAAGGAGCCAGCCAAGAAGTTTGTCTTCGGCAGGGGCGCATGCCGATCTTACCAAGATTATCCGGTCCAGGCGGAGATAACAGCGGTTTTCTTGAGTATAGAGGCTGAGTGGAGTACAGCAGAGGGAGCTTGAGAGGCCTGGGAGTGCGGGTCTATGACAGGTGTGAGTTTTAACCCTTCTGTGATTTCAAGGGTCAAAATCAGTCCAAATTTTGGTATACTTGCCAAAAGTATATCTCGTGCATAAAAGTCAAACACCGTCAAACCATACGTGTTGCATAAACTTGGGCGATATAGATTTTTTTCATCACGATATCGTCAAACATATATCGCAATTTTCAATAGTATCGTGATTAATTTTGGTTCATTCATGTATAATTGCTTCAGGGCTGATACCCCTCTAAGTGTCACAATAAATCACCAGCGATTTGCTGAGAGACATGAAGTGCGCCATTAGCATGCGCACCATGGACATTAGCAAATTCGTGTAAGGCGGCTCCTTTGTTGACAGCTCATTGAAGTACATGGTTTGCTTTTGTTTCTCACTTCCAAAGTTGAAAAAGACTGGCCAAATTTGTTTCCATGGAATTTCTGACTTAACATATAATCGTAATATATATTTTTAATCACAATTTTTTTTCATCACGATATATTTTTTTCCTCACGATTTGCCAATATCTCGATAACTTGAAAGTTCTCGATATTGTAATCAAATAAAAAGTTATCACAATATTTTATATTATCGTGTTATCGCCCAATCTTGGTGTAATGCGTGCATTTACAGGTCAAAATGAGTCCACGTTTTTGACTTGAAAAGTATTATCCGTATTGTTGAGGGTGGTCAAAATGACAGTAAAACCAGTCAAAATGCCTGTGTGAGTGAACAGTCAAAACAGGCAGTTGACTGGTTTTGACCCTCTATAACAACTAAAGTAACAGCTACTAAAGTAGGAGTGTTAAAAGATATCCAATGTATTTAAGTGAATCCTTTTTCCTCATTTTTGTATAAAACTTAAAATGTATCCTTTTTACCAGGCCGATGATTTCTCATAATTTTCCTGATTTCTGGATTTTTGTGCAGATCTCCTTTTGCCTCAAAATTTTCTTGAAATAAGGTAGCCACCAGGAAAGAAAGAAGTAGCCTGTCAAACCTCTAGTTTCTTGTTTGTGGAGGATGTGGAGTCAGTAAATCCTCCAAAATTAAACATCCAGGAGGTTCAGGGCTTTTGTCCTCGAGACCAAAGGGAGACTGAGGCCGCTACCCATTTTCAGGATTTTTAACTTTTGTCAAATTGTCAAAGTTGCATACTTTTAAATGAGTAATTACATGTAGATGCAGCAATTTTGGCTGCAATTGGACATCGTTGACGTTTCAGAAAATTAAAATGCTTTGTGATGATGGGTCTGAGGACATACGCGGAGACCAGAAACCCGAGGAGACTTTTTTTTTTGGCCTTGGTGATTATCAATGTTTTATTTTAAGCAGCTTAAACCCAGCAAAATTATTCACTTCTGCTTCTTTGACATAACTTGTTAGTCCATTGATACAGGTATGTTGTTGTTCTGAAGATTTTCAAAGACCACGCTCACACCAGAGGCTCAAATGCAGATAAGCGTTAGCAGAAATTCCATATCTGAGGTGAGTTGATAATAAGCCATCATCCACCGGACATAGATTGCCCAATAATTTTCTCGGTCGGCATTTAGAGCCTCAGTTGGCAAATGAAGCATCAAAAGGTACTAGAACAAGGGTTGGTATCATTTTTCTAAGCACTGAATATTTGCCGAGTTCTTTGTTTGTTATAAATGCGTTTATAATAAGCTGCGGTTTTCGGGTGGTAGTTGTCAATATTTGTTTTAACATCTCATACATAGATTCTGCACAATTTATTAAGAGACCTGCTACAATAAATCAAACCAATACATGACTGTCATTAACTTGACAACACTGTCATTAATTGAACTTCTGTAACATATATCTATTCATGTTGTATGCGTGTAACAACAGCATTGATGCGTTTAGACCAATTTCAAAGGCTAGTTCATTGGTTGCCATGGGCTGGTTCAGTGGTTGCCATGGGCTAGTTTTTCCTTGTTTGCTTGGCATTACGAGTAAAACTAGTGAACATCATGTGATACGCTCTCAACCAATCACAAGACAGAATCTAGGTGTTATAAAATCAGATAGAGACTAAAACCCAATCCACGGCACTGGTCAAGTGAGATTCGAACCTGGGGTCCTCAGAGGGAAAGGCAATGGAAAGTACCACAACACCAACCCGATCCCCATCATTCAGTTTTTTTGTTTTTTTGTTGTTCAAATCAATTTCTCAGATCCCATCTCCGAAGGAAAATGACAACATGGACCAGCAGGAGGCCACTCCTTCATCGGTGGGGTGAGACCACCTCACAGTCCAGCAACGCGTCCCTGAAAAAGGCGGAGCAGAAAGTCCATAAAGCCCTGGATCAGCTGAAGAAGAAGTTTGCTCCGGGGAAGGGCCAGGAAGAATTTCCCTGTGGTGTCCGTAGTAGGGTATACAAATGCTGGTGAGTTGATGAGACTTCACAATTGTGTGCACCTACTGTATATGATACAAGCTGCAGGAGGTTGTACCCCAGGCCTGGAGATTTCACATAGGCCACAGGGTCATAGCCTCTGTTGACCCTAATCTTAGCCTAGGTGCCCTGAAATATTCCCATCTATTTATTTGATTTCTTATTTAACCAGTTGGCGTCGGGAATAAAAAGTTTTTAGGGCCCTGTGCGGTTTCTTTTCCACACAAACACGTTAATGGAAGCTTCCACAGCGCGTGGCCCGTCTTCGAGCATGTCACCGTACATTGGCTCAACCCGAGCATGCATACAAATATTCAGAGTTTCCTATGGGCGTGTTTAGGCGACTCTCCGATCCATGCAAAAAGAAATTGCGTGTATACATGGCCTCCGATCTGGCGAACTGGTTAACCTGGGAGATCTTGGTAGCCCTTGAGCAGGGGAGGATATAATAAATGCCTTCTAAATCTTTATTATTATTATTATTATTATTATTATTATTATTATTATTATTATTATTATTATTATTATTATTATTATTATTATTATTATTATTATTATTATTATTATTATTATTATTATTATTATTATTATTATTATTATTATTATTATTATTATTATTATTATTATTATTATTATTATTATTATTATTATTATTATCTTTCAGTGAAACACTTTTCAAAGGTGCCAGGAAACCTGTAAACAAGGGCACTACTATGTGAACCAGAAACACCGGAGTAAACCCTTACTCTTCCACGATAATTGTTCTGGGTTCTTTTAACGTGCATTACTTTAATAATTCGGTACACAGGACAATACAGCTTAACGTCCCATCAAAGGGCGAACCCACATTCTGACAACACCAGAACTTGAGTCTGTTGCACTAGACCGCTCAGCCCGACATCTAGTCATTCTGATATTCTAATAGAATCAAATCTAATCTAATCATTTATTGTTTTAAGTGCACCACATACAATTATCTCAGCACACTGTACACCTGTATAAGAGCCCTTTCCATTAAAACAGTTCCAGTAAAAGTTAAAAGTTAAAAGATAAAAGTTAAGTAATTAAAGTAAACAGCGACTACCATAATAAGAAGCGGAACAAATGAGTTTTAACCAATGACTTAAAGTTCATAGCTGCGGGCTGCTCGAATGTTTGATGGAAGATCATTCCATACCATGGGAGCAACAACAGAGAATGTCGATTACCATAATACTTAGTCATTATAGAATTCACAGGTGGAGGCTCAAACGAATCTCACTACTCTGCTTGTTGATCTCTTGAACACGGAGATCAACCAGGTCAGTGAATGAGATCGGCTGTGACATTCTCAATTATTTTATAAGTAATAGCAAGGATTTTGAAGCGAATCCGCTGTTGGCTGGCAACCAATGAAGATCGAGCTTACAGGAGTAATACTCTCCGAACTCTGGTTCCAGTTATCAGTCGAGCGAATTCTGAATGAGTTGTAATTTTTAGTTGATTTGAATGAAGCCCAAAAAGCAGATTATTACAATAGTCCAACCTGGAGGTAACAAAAGCATGGACAAGTTTCTCAGTTGAAGATTTTCCAACATTTTGAACCTTCCCAATCTTCCATAAGGCAAATGGCCTTGATTTACAAAGACTTGTTACATGGTGCTCCATGCTAGCAGCAGAGTCTAATAAAACTCCAAGATCTCGTACTTTGGACGAGGATGGACCTGAACATCACCACCCGCACCGACAGCGGCAGCACCGTCGTCAGACACAGTCTTAAACTTTAGCGAGAACAGAACTACCTCCGTTTTACTGTCGTTGAGTGCGAGCCAATTGGATCGCATCAACGTCTAATCTAAATCAGCATGCCTCAATGGAGGCAATGACTGATGTATCCGCCAGCGTATCACAGGCGATGTACAGCTGGGTGTCATCCCAGCATACATGACACTACTGAGACCATGATCGATAATGTCTTCAAGTGGCACCATATAAAGGGAAAAAGGACAGGGCCCAATATTGAACCCTATGGAACACCAAATTTCAACTGGGCCTCATCTGACACCATCGATCCAATACACACATGCTGGAGTACGATTTGTTGGAATGCGACTTTAGCCAACTTAAGACTGTTCCCCAATACCAAAGCGGGAGCACAGTGGCCTAGTGAAATATCATGATCGATGGTGTCAAATCGGCGAGAAAGATCTAACAATACCAAAATAACGTCGCGGTGCCGATCAAGGCGAGTGCAACATCATTCTGCACTCTCAAGAGTGCAGTCTCAGTGCTATGTCCCTCTCGGTATAAGCGGATTGACATCTTGCATACATGGAATTTGTCTTGAAATAGCAGTTCAACTGTGATAAAACTATCTTCTTGAACAACTTTTGATAAAAATGGAATGTTAGACACTGGTCTATAATTATGTAACTCATTTCGATCCAACCCATATTTCTTAATTAGAGGTGCACTAGAGCTGACTTACTGCAGCTGGGAAAACACCAGATTTGAGTGAACTGTTAGCAATGCGACACAGAATAGGCGCCAACTGATCAGGAAACTCCTTTACAAATTGGGTTGGCATTGGATCAAAGAGAACATGTTTTATCTGTCATCTTACGTACATGTACAAGTAAAAAATATCATTAGGTGTTACCGATGTAAATGAATTAAAAGACAATTGTTTTGCACAAAATTGTCCAAAAATCCGAATGCCATCCATCAAAGCCATTCTAATATCACAGATTTTCTGTTTAAAAAGTCCATAAATTGTTGTGGTAGTAGATGAGGACAATATCAGTAAGATCCAAAAGGCGATGATTTCTTATGACCAGAAATTTCATCTACAATAGAAGTGTCCTTTACTCAGAAAAGTGGCCTTGCCCTAACTAACCCCCTAACGGTTTTGGCTAGAACCTTTCTGAATCGATCAAAATCCAGCACCATGCAGTAAAACTAAGACCAACTGTTGGACTAAGATGGAATTGGGATACCATGCCCCATGTAAAGTATCCCTGTCTGGGCTATACAGTACCAAGTCCAGTCAAAATACAACACCATGCAGTAACTTACTACCACCCAACTGTTGGACTTGGCTGGAATTGGGACACCTGGCCCCCATGTAAAGTATCCCTGTCTGGGCTATACAGTACTGAGTCCATCAAAATACAACACCATGCACAAACACTACCCCCCAACTGTAGGACTTGGCTGGAATTAGGACACCCGGACCCATGTAAAAGTATCCCTGTCTGGGCTATACAGTACCAAGTCCATCAAATACAACACCATGCAGTAACACTACCACCCAAATGTTGGACATAGCTGGAATTGGGACACCCTGCCCCATGTAAACTATCCCTGTCTGGGCTATACAGTACTGAGTCCATCAAATACAACACCATGCAGTAACACTACCGCACAAATGTTGGACTTGGCTGGAATTGGGACACCGCCTCATGTAAAGTATCCTGTCAGGGCTATATACAGTACTGAGTCCATCAAAACACAACACCATGCAGTAATACTACCACCCAACTGTTGACTTAGCTGGAATTGGGATACCCTCGCCCATGTAAAGTATCCCTGTGTAGGCTGTACAGTACTGAGTCCATCAAAATCCAACACCATGCAGTAACACTACCACCCAACTCTTAGACTTAGCTGGAATTGGGACACCCTGCCCCATGTAAAGTATCCCTGTCAGGGCTATACAGTACCGAGTCCATCAAAAATTCAACAGTGTGTCATGGCGGCGGTCTAGCTTACGGACTCAAGTTCTGGTGTTAGCAGCAGAGATGTGGGTTCGAATCAGCCGTGACACTTTGTCCTTGAGCAAGACACTTAACCATAATTGCTTATAGGGGCAGAGGCAGTTTAACAACTGCCTTGTTCTGAACTAGTTACCCCTCCCAGTCCTATTCGCACCATGAAAGAGGCTGGTTATTAACTGTCTTGTTTACGATGCGAGGGCTGAGTTTCTTCCAGTTATTGGAGTCAGTTGTATGAGCAACTCCAATGACTGTAGTAGCCCCCACCTTGGAGGTGGCCATTGTGGCCTTGTGTGGGGCAGTGCGTCAAAAACAACAACAACAAAACAACAACAACCAGCAGTTGAAGTTTGATGGTTTGGGGTTGTCATGGTTGAAGAATGACTTGTATTCCAAGTCCTTAAACCTCAAATCGAGTCCTCAATGTGCGAGGTCCAATTTTGAGTCTCGATGTTGAAGCTCAAGTTTGAGTCCGCGAGTCCTAATTTCTTTTCACTTGCTATAAGCTTAAGAATATCAAACATTGGATTCAGATATTGAAGACCCCTTATTTATTCGTCAGGGTGAAACAACTCTCATCAAAGCTCTCACAGGGAGATGCAACTATGCATCCCAAAGATCAGCTCTTTGCTTACGCTGGACGTTGACCGCGCTTGCAGGGGGAGAGACCCTCCCGAACAGAATGCCGGTCATCCTTATATGGATACCAATGTAGGATTCATGTCGGCTTTGCCACACACAATCTGAGTGGCTTCTTCCTTGCCAACATTAGAGGATGTACTGCTATCGGGTGAGTATCATTGGGTTTGCTATGACGAGGCTGGCAGGAGTTGCTGGCCTATCCCTAACTACCCCCCAAATCCTCCAAAATCCTTCTCCTGGTTTTGCCTGATTTTGATGTATTCAGTACTCTACAGTATATTGCCCAATGAATAGAGCAAGCAGCTATGTGTACCAAATCCATCAAACTTTTATTTGGATTCAGGACTGTGCATATAGCCAAGCCATGGATGCTTTGCATTTACCTGCCTGTACCAATTCCATTAAAGTTCCAACAATTTGGGTACCTTTTTTAATGTTGATGGATTGGTGGAATTGGGAGTTGATTTAGGGGTAGGGATGAGGTTAGGATTAAAGAGAGCTTATTAATATCTGGCTGCTGGTAGGTGTGGTTTGTTCATGGCTGGCCGGCTTGTTTTGTGGTTGGCTCCCGCATATGACAGGCTGAGTAATTAAATGAGTTACCCCTGAGCTTGCTGTGGCTTCGTAATAACTGTAGCTTTGCATAGTGAATAGGATTTAGAAGTAATACTAATTGTGTTTCCTAAGGAGACCAACTTCAAGCGTATTAACTGGGGTGATGGGTCTTTTTTCTGTTGCGGACTCCGAGACTCTGGTATCATCTTCCAACTAAACTCAAATCTTGTCATAGTATAACTAGATTTAGAGTGGCATGCTTCAAAACTCACACTTATGTCACAATTTTCAAGATGATGATATATTTGTAATGGTGCATTGTGGGTACATGTATCTCAGTACATAATTTTTATTATGCTAGCATTATTATTGTGTTGTATTCATGTTTTCTTTGTTTCCAGCCTGTGTGGCTGTAGCCAGGGTGGATATTAGCAGCTACTAAGTCATTATTATTATGTGTATTATTATTATTATTATTATTATTATTATTATTATTATTATGTATGTATGTATGTATAGATAGATTATGTATGTATGTATGTAATGTATGTATGTGTATTATTATTATTATTATTATTATTATTATTATTATTATTATTATTATGTATGTATGTATGTATTATTATTATTATTATTATTATGTGTATTATGTATGTATGTATGTATGTATTATTATTATTATTATTATTATTATTATTATTATTATTATTATTATGTATGTATGTATGTATGTATGTATGTATGTAATATGTATGTATGTATGTATGTGTGTAGAAGTTCTCAATTGAGTAGTAATTAGTTCTGAAAAGGAATGGGTGGATTTGTTTTACACGGCTGGCTGGCTTTGTTTTGTGGATTTGGCAGACTGAGTAATTCAATGAATTGCTTAAGGCTGTGCCACTGTATCCGAGTATCCGGATACCCGACTGAAACAGTCATTACCAGTTCCATTTTTTACGGTTCCAGTTACCCGTAAATGACTTTTAAAATTCCGACTGAACATTTTAAGCCACACAAAAATTTATGGAAGTCTCTGATTGTTTGCTAGAACAAAATGAAGAAAACTTAGATGAAGGCTTTAGAAGTAACATTGGCCAACAGCGTTCCACAGACTTGCTGGCATTTGTTTCAAACTTGTGTTCGTATTGAGTTTATTTTATACATTAGGGAGTATGTAGTTTTTACAAAAATTGTTTCGGGTTTCGGTTCCGAGAAATAACCAAAACGCACAGCAACCTAGAATTGCTGGTTGGCTGCTTGGGTGGCTTGTTCACGGACTGGCTGGCTGGCTGGCTTGTTCTGTGGTTGGCTCCCATATAACAGACAGGTAATCCAATGAATCAATGGCTGGCTGGGATTCATATCAGCTCCTCCCCAGTCTGCCACGCACTCTAGTGGCTTCTTTCACTGCCCACATTGGAGAGGACCACATGTACTGCTGTCCGGTGAGTGTTCTTGGCTTTTTAAGAAGCGATCAAATGTTTCTTCACCAATATCTGAACTTTGCTGACAAGCTGTACTAAAATTCCACGTTATAATGAAAAACACAGCAGGTTACCAGTGGTACAGTGGTAAAAGTGCTGACCCATCAACCAGAAGGTCATGATGGTTCTGTTCTCGCAAGCCTCAGTAAATTTGTTCTTGTTCATTCTAAATATAATTGGGTACATACGAAAAGGTACCTTTGAAGCATTGTTTTTTGTTATGTTGTTATACAGGATATCATTGTGCATGTCCGTGATATCAGCCATCCCGACACAGTGTCCCAAAAACAGAGCGTCCTGCAGGTTTTGACCCGACCTGGGTGTGTCCGAGGCCTTATGGACAGCATGGTGGAAGTCTGCAACAAGGTCGATAAAGTGGAAGGGTAAGTTAGCCTTTTTCCTATTAATTTCCGTTATATAAGTGTGTTGTTCTTCAAAAGGTTCATAGGCGTGAATCAAGATACATGTATACATTGAAGGAAGGTACAACATTGGTAATGTTGGCAAAACTGCTTTTGCTGGTATGCCTACTCTTTGAATCAAGATATACATTGAAGAGAATGTACAACATTGGTAATGATTATGGCAAAAACTGCTTCTATGGTCATGAAGTATCGCTTACTTTCTTTCAATCAAGATAAACATTAAATAACCATTCACTTATGAAAGTTTAAACTTGCAATCGTTGTGTGTCGTTGACCCACTAATCAGCATATGATACCTTTTCCTTTAAATTTCACATTTCAATCAAGAAAATCTTGTTTATTTTGAAGTAGTCAATCCATTCCCCTAACCTTAAAAAAAGAAATTTCCCTTGTCCGATGTTATGAACTGCTGAGAAGGGATTGCCAGTCATCAGATGTCACATATCGTGTTACATCGCCAATAAGCGAAAATGATGGTGTGGAGAGACAGATCTGTATGAAGCTCAGGGCTCCACGAAATATTTTTTAAAAAATGCACCAACTGTTTTATGAGTTTGTACTGTAAGGCCCCAAATAGTCTCGGTTTGTGTGGTCATGGGTTGGCTTCAAAATTTTATTTATTTATTTTTTGTTGTTGTCAACCAGTGAAACATAATTAACAATATAACAATAACAATATGTGCTGTATAATAACAATAATATGATGGGCGTCGAGACAAGAAACACTGCGAAAACAGATCGGCTCCGATTCAGAGTGAAAATATTTATTGTTTCCGATCGTTAAATAATCGTTACCAAAGGTGTACTCCTTGTGGGGTGCTACCAAGTAGACTCTACAGGAGTAAGTTTCAACATCGGCCATTAAAAGATCTTGTGGCTTTTTACTGTAAAACACCTTTTTGGATTTCTCCGATTTGGAAGACTCTTTTACAAGCGTCACGTTACTCCAGTGTATATAGTTAGCAGTGAAGACAGCGTTTCCATTTGTGTCCTTTAGAAGCATCTTGATGGCAACTAACGCTGAGTGAATACTTAATTTTCCCTGAAACAATGACCACAACTTTTTCTCACAATTTTGTGATGATAATAATGAATATATGCAGCATCAACTCCAGCGATGAATCAGCCGTGAACTCTCAAGAGAAGTCGCATGTCGCCCGTTCTGGTCGGTGGCATGCTTGAGCTTCCAGGTACCCGCCAGATCGTATACACACTGCTCAGAACAATAACTTAGAATTTCGTGCTGTAAACAGGAGAAAGTGGAGTAAGGACGATAACAGAAATTGCAATGGAATGTTTTATAAGGAGCAAAAAGCCAGAGAACAGAGGGTACAGAAGGAGAATGAGTTAACATATGGCAGGGATTCTGAAGTGCATGTTTGAAATAAGTGAACAGCGGCTTTGCCGACCAGGTAAAAACCGTCAAACATAACCAGTGGCTAACAGTTGAGGAATTGGAAAGAGATGAGTAGAAAAATATCACGGACAGAGGCTGGTGATGATGCTGAAGAAGTGCAGGAGGAGAACGAACTGGTCAGCGATGGTGCGCTGGAGGGAACTGACGAAGTTCCCAGAGTGCGGATAGGTCAGTGGAGGAGTAAGAGGAGGGAACAGAAGATGCAAGTACAGACTTGACGGAGGAAGAGCTAGGAATTAGGAAGAGAGTTGAAGAGGTAATGGTATCGGTAAAAGGGACAGGTAAGTGTAGATATTCTGCATTCGTCCAGGTCCCCAAGGAAAAAGCTATCCGCGTAATGTCGGCTATGGCATTAAAGTAGAAGATCCTTGAGGACGAGTGAAGTACTACCCCAACCTTACTGCAAAATTAACGATCTCTTGTGCTTTGCAGGGTGCAGTTGGCATGATGGAGCAAATTAAGGGTTTTTAAATCTTCACAATCACAACATAAAATGATAATAAACCTTGGTGGAAACGCATGACTTGAGGCCAAATTAACGAGTTACGCAAAGATCTTAATAGAGATAGAGCAAATGGATAAAGGTGCAATGAAAGATTCAGATATGAGGAATAGATTAATAAAGAAGTATCAAGTAAAAGGAAGGGGATGAATGTGAATTAAGGAGGAAAGTAAAGCAAAGGGTTGAAAAGGCTGACTGCGAAAGTAAAAGGTATGATGACAGGGGTTCAGAGCAGGTTTCATCAAAATCGTCTATTCAATACAAATCAACGTCAATTATTCAAAGAATTGGACGGAAATGTGACAACTCACAAGTGGGCCCCAGAGCCAGCAGAGGCAAGGAATTTTTGGGTGGTCTTTGGGATCATCCTGGTAATCATAACAGACAAGCAGAATGGTTGCTTGACGTGAAAGATGAGTTAAAGAATGTACAACAACAAGAGGATTTCAGATTGATGTGAGCAAGGTGAAGAAACAGTTGAGGAAAGTGCCAAATTGGAAGCCGGGACCAGACCAAGTGCACGGATACTGGCTAAAGAACTTCAGTAGTCTTCACGAAAGAATAGCCAGCAGCTGCAACAATGCTTAGTGCGTGGCAATGTTCGGCGTGCAGATGACTGAAGCAAACGGTTCTCATCATGAAGGACATTAAGAAGATAGCGTTGCAAGTAACTATCGACCTATTACATGTCTACCTATGATGTACAGTGTATAAACTTCTGACGGTAACATTGCAGAAGATCTGTATAGTCACATAGAAGATCAGCAGTTACTTCCAGATGAGCAGGAAGGTTGCAAGAAGCGGTCAAGAGGGCGAAGACCAACTCATCATTGATAAGGCGGTGCTAAGGACTGTAGGAACAGGAAAACTAATCTGGCCATGGTGTGGATAGATTACAAGAAGGCATACTGTGGTATCACACTCGTGGATTATGGAATGTTTGGATATGATAGGGGCAGCTGATGCGGTGAAATGTCTCCTGGGTGAGCATGAAGACATGGAGAACAAATCTGATGGCCAGTGATGAATGTCTTAGTAAGGTAAACATCAGACGAGGTATTTTCCAGAGGCGTTCTCTGTCTCCACTGTTGTTTGTTTGGCGCTGTTCCTTGGCGATGATTTTTAGGAAGGTTAGTGCGGGATACGAGATGATCGAAGGATGGATGCAGGATTAATCATCTTCTCTTCATGGGCGACCTGAAGTTGTTTGCGAAGAAACGAAGAGATTGATATCTTGGTGCAGACTGTCAGGATCTTCAGCGATGACATCGGCATGAAGTTTGGTCTGGAAGAAATGTGCTGCGATGACCATGAAGAGGGGTAAAAGGTACATTCGGATGGAATTGCTTTACCAGATGGCACACAATTGAGGCGTTGGTGAAGAAGAAAGTTATAAGTATCTTGGAGTGCTTGAAGCAGATAATGTACTGCACGAGGAATGAAAGAGACTTAAGAAAGAGTATATAAAGGCAGTGAAGAAGTGTTTGAAGTCAAGCTGAATGGAGGAATATGATAAAGGCGATCAACACTTGGGCTGTGTCACTAATGAGATACAGTCTTGAATTGTTGAGTGGACTAAGGCAGATCTAGATGTTGCTGACAGGAAAAGCGAGGAAAGTGATGACGATGTGCGGTCTGTTACATCCACGGTGAATGTCAGCAGACTCTATCTACCAAGATCAGAGGGTGGAAGAGGTTACAGTGTATCAGACAGGCGCTAGCATCGAGGAGAAGGAGCTTGCAGTATCATGTAAGAAGTACTGGAAAAGTTGTTGAAGATTCTTTGGAAGAAATACATGAAGGCAGGCGAATTGGGTCCAAAGGGTATAAGAATCAAAGAAGAGAAGAAGAACACGAGATTGGCAGGGAAAACCACTTCACAGCCGATTCCTGGGATGTACAGAAGAAGTGGCAAGTAGCAAGACTTGGGAATGGTTGAGGAGAGGAGAACTAAAAGAAAGAACTGAGGGTCTGATTACTGGCGCAAGACCAGTCTCTGCCGACGAATGTGATGAAGGCAAGGATCGAGAAGTCAGGTGTCTCTTCTATGTGCAGAATGTGCAATGCGGCGGAGGAGACTGTATTTCACATTGTCAGCGAATGCAGAGTGCATGCTCAGACAGTACAAAGGCAGACCACGACAAGTTGGCCAAGGTGATCCATTGGGATCTGTGTGGAAGTACAGTGTCAAGGTGCAATCAGTGAGTACGACCATGTGCGGAAAAGGTTGAAGAAAGCGGATCATGTCAAGATTCTCTGGGACTTCAACATCCAGACAGATCATGTTATAGAACATAGGCGGCGGATATTGTTGTCTTGGATAAACATGCAAAGATATGTCATCTTATTGATATAGCTGTGCGGGTGATAGTAGAGTAAGCTTCGAGGGAAGGTACAGAAATATCAGATTTAGCGAGAGAACTCCATAGCTGTGGCAAGTCAAGGTGAAGGTTATTCCTGTGGTGAGTGGGAGCACTGGGTACAATCCCGAAGGCGTTGGAGAAACATCTCAAGGAGATAGGAACATCTGTTAGAGTAGAATTACTACAGAGGCGGCACTCTTAGGGACAGCAAGATTCTCGAAAGACACTCGAGATCTAAGGCTACGGGGATAGCTTGACTCGAGGTGTAACCGGCAGAAAGGAAAACAGAATCTTTCTTTTCATGCTGTGCTGTGCTGAAATAATAATAATAATAATAATAATAATAATAATAATAATAATAATAACAATAATAACAATAATAACAATAACAATAATAACAATAATAACAATAATAACAATAATAACAATAAATCATCTTCTTCTTCTTCTTCTTCTTCTTCTTCTTCTTCTTCTTCTTCTTCTTCTTCTTCTTCTTCTTCTTCTTCTTCTTCTTCTTCTTCTTCTTCTTCTTCTTCTTCTTCTTCTTCTTCTTCTTCTTCTTCTTCTTCTTCTTCTTCTTCTTCTTCTTCTTCTTCTTCTTCTTCTTCTTAGTATTCTTCTTCTTCTTCTTCTTCTTCTTCTTCTTCTTCTTCTTCTTCTTCTTCTTCTTCTTCTTCTTCTTCTTCTTCTTCTTCTTCTTCTTCTTCTTCTTCTTCTTCTTCTTCTTCTTTGGCTTCTTCTTCTTCTTCTTCTTCTTCTTCTTCTTCTTCTTCTTCTTCTTCTTCTTCTTCTTCTTCTTCTTCTTCTTCTTCTTCTTCTTCTTCTTCTTCTTCTTCTTCTTCTTCTTCTTCTTCTTCTTCTTCTTCTTCTTCTTCTTCTTCTTCTTCTGCTTATTATTCTTCTTCTTCTTCTTCTGCTGCTGCTGCTGCTGCTGCTGCTGCTGCTCATCAGGCGCACCGTCATTCCTGAAACCATCTCAGCTCCCTGGGGTATACAGCTCAGTGCTGCCATTTCAGCACATATAGCTAATCAAACACAACGACAAACTCTGCCCTCACAGGTACCCATTTACCTCTGGGTGGAGAGATGCAATTATGGTAAAGTGTCTTGCTGAAGGACACAAGCACCATGGTCGCATGTTGGGATTCGAACCCACATTCTGACGACTCAGCCATCAGAACACAAATCCGATGCACTAAACCGCTCGATATGGCACTCTCGTGAGACATGTATGCAGGTATTGGAGACCAGACCAAATTCCCATGCACAAAGTATGGTGGCTAAGAGAGATTGCACAAATCAGGCAAATGTTTATAACCCTATGGAAAAAGTTATTTAAAACACAGCATAGCAATTCCAATCAATCTAGCAATTTTGGCTGCAATTAGACATTCTAGTTCCATAGCAAAGAAAACTAAAATTGCTGATGCGCACGAGACCAGAAACCGAGACTTTTTTTTCTTTTTTTTCTTGTCTTAAAGGGATCCCAGACAGTCAATGACAAGCCTGCTGTTTAAGAATTGAGTTTCCAATCCTCAAATGACGTCTCAGAAAAATTCAGAGAGTTAGTTGTGTATGATGTGCTTGGTCCATCTTAAGTCATGTGAAAGAGTAATTCCGAAGTATTTGAAATAATTAACCCTAACCTTCCCAAATCCTCCAAAATCCTCTTTGCTAAAGTGAAGGATTTTGAAGGATTGAGGTTACATACTACATGCTTTTTGCTAAAGTAAAGGATCTTGGAGGATTGAGGTTATTAGGCATACTTGCCTTTCCATAGTAATAATAATAATAATAATAAGCATTTATATATAGCGCTCTTACACGACTGAAAGGTATCACAGCGCTTTAAAATGGATCAACTTAATAATTTCTGAAATTAACAGTGAATAAAATGAGATGTAATTCTAAAATTAACAGTGAATAAAATAGATGTACAACAAAGCTAAAATAAATGAGTCTTAAGTTTACTTTGTACATCCATGTTTGTTGTAGTGATTACAAGGTCAGTGCTTGGGTCAGAGGGTCCCTGGCCATGTATGTATCACAGATTAGAAACACATGTGTGCGTACATGTCATGTGCTTGCTTTACTACTGAAGGATTTTGGAGGATTCAGGTTATGTGTAAGCAAATGGGCCTAGGGAGTTAGGGTAAATAAAGATAATTAACAGATTTGTTGACTGATAAAAAAGTGTTTGCCTGTCGGGCTTGCAACAAGTTGCTGGAAAAGTTTTTTTTATCCCAAAACGTCGATCAGACAACCGATATCACTAGCCCTAGAGTTACAGTTAACCAAATAAATAATGTCTCCTTGGAAGGAGTGATGGAAGAAGCAGTGGTTTTGTCTTTCTCCTCAATTTGTTGCTCTATTCTCCAGGACTGTGATCTGATTTCTCCGGATTTTTTCCTGATTTCAGGTTTTACAAATCTCCCTTAGCCTCAACATTTTCTTGAAAGAAGAGAAGTAGCTATTGTACCAAGGAAAGTATTGTGTCCAAACCTCTAGTTTATTGTTTGTGGGGATGTGGGGATGTGGGGAGTCTGTAAATCCTCCAAAATCAAACAACCAGGAGGATTCATGGGGCTTTGTCCTCATTTTTCAGGATTTTTCAGGAATTTTCACTTTTGTCAAGTCACACCCTGATTCTCTGACTCACTAACAGACCCATTGCTGAGGAGCTGCCAGTATCAGGAATCATGGGCGTCTGCAGAGACAGGAGCTAGCCTCGACAAACTTAAAGACACCTATCCAGGAGAGACTCTTGGAGCGGACATCGTACCTTGCCAGCTAGAGATACCGATGAGCGGTCCTCATTTAAGGTGAATATGTTTGGCTAGATATACGTGTATACTGTGATTTAGCTGTACAAGGATGAAGACCTTTTCTCTTGCTCCACTTAATAAACGTCCATAATTCGGAATAAAGGATTGTACCTAAAATTCACCAGGGGCTAACTTGCGAACTATGTTGGTTGCCATCAGGCATTCAACATTTTTTCGCCAAATCAAATATTTCGTCAGGTCAGAGCAGAAAGGACTTACAAGGTCTATAAATTATGTGCAATTCCATTCTGTTAAGAAAATTTAATTATTTGGATTTATGTTTTATTTAACAATGGGAGTACTCACAATTTATTTTTAGCACTCAAGACCCATTATCTTGTAATGTAATTAGGTAATTACACTTAATTAATCTTATAAGACCTTTTGTCATCAAACAAATAAAATTGTCATCAAGTGCGTATAAGTCCTTACTGCTCTGAGCAGGCGATTAAAAAAAAATCCATTATTTCTTTGTTTCTTCCCCATTCTTTTCTCTCTGGCTGCCTCGCCCCTTCTATTCCTGTCCTTCCTTCAATCTTTCCTTCGTCATTTCCTTCCTTCCTTCTTTAACCTTGTCGCTGCCCTACCCTCTCCTGCTTCCTTTCCTCCCAATACCCTCATTCCCGGCTATAGTTGGTTGTACAAAGGAAGCCACAGTGACATCCACAGAAGAAGGGAGTGATGCAAACATGCAGATGATGAAAGTCAATGCCATCATAGGTGCCACAGCCTATGCCAAGTTCTGTGCCGGTTGGGGACCTACAAACACACACTAAGATGGAAGATTCAAGGCTTAAGAAGGAAGATTCTTAGATGGAAGATTCAAGCACTAAGAAGGAAGATTCTTGACACGCTGATCTTGAAGTGTTTTTTCTTTCTTTTTTATCTTTTTTTTTATAGAAGAACAAAATCTTCTAGATGAAATCATTTTTCAAGGCTTACAACAATTACAGTAGCACATGCGAGGTCACCAAGCATTTACATGTATATATGGTTGAGTCATTCATTTGTAACCCTCCTACTGTAGCTGAACTATTGTAGCAAGTACAGGTTGTGTAGCTATAGTGGTCAAAATCAGTCAACTGCCTGTTTTGTGATTGACCCAAATAATGCACAGCCGGCATTTTGACTGGTTTTACTGTCATTTGGACCACCTGAACAATACCAGACAATGCTTTACCAGTCAAAAACAGTTGACTCATTTTGATGACCTGTTAATGTATTTACTGCACAGGTTGGACTGTGTTTGACTTTCAGTGCACTAGATATGACATAAAAACACAATAAAGGGGCACTTTCCTGCCGTCCGTTGGCAGTTTTTCTTATGGTTGTAATTTTTTTTTTAATATCTGAAACCACCCAAAAAGAATTTCAACATTTGAATAGACATGCATGCTTATCCTAAAGATAATTTGAATTGATTATTACTATTATTTTGTTAATTAGCCTAAAATTTATCAACAAATGGACGGAAAAGTGAGTAACTTTCTGTCCAATCTTTATGGAAATTGAGGTAAACTATAATCAAAAATTTTTAAAATAAAATAAATCAACTAAAATTGGTTCTAGTATAAGCTGCATGTCCATTCATATTGAAACACTTTGAGATCGGTTTCGGGTAAAATAAATAACAACCATTGGAAAAACTTCGTAACGTGTGAGAATCAAAATGTTGCCATAATTTTATATCATATACTGATATACTAGATATACCTTGTGAAGTATATCAACATTTTGACTGATTTTGACCATTTGGCGATTTTTGACCTGCACAGTCACAGAAGGCTTAATGGTTTTAGTGCTATGAAATAAAAATATGTTGAGTTAAGCTTGGGCGATATCAATTATTTCATCCACGATATGTCGGCAAACACATATTGTGATTTTGATAATATCGCAATTATTTTTCATTCATGCATGATTGCTTTAGAGCCAATAACCACAGGTTCCATAGTGTGTGTGTGTACTTCTGAAGTAGTTCGCTTTTGTTTCTCACTTTCCAAAAGCTGAGAACACTGTTCTAATTTTGTTTCCATGGAATTTCTGACTTGACTCACAATGGTGCATTTTTTAACTGCAATATATATTTAATAGTGATTTGCCGATCTCGATAACTAAAAAGGTTCTTGATATAATCGAATTTAAAAAATAGGTATTACGTTTTGCTCAACAGCTTCATGATAGAGCTGTAGTCTTGGTTCAAGACTGTGTTTGTATATGACATAAAACACAATAAAGGGGGCCACTTTCCTACCGTCACATTAGCAGTTTCTCTAATGGTTGTAATTTTTTTTTTAATATCTGAAACCACCCAAAAAGACTTTCAACATTTGAATAGACATGCATACTTATCCTAAAGATAATTTGAGTTGATTATTAGTATTATTTTTAATTACCCTAAAATTTCCATCCAACAAATGGACGGAAAAGTGAGAGTAACTTTCCGTCCAATTTTAAATTTGAGGAAATAAATAAAAATAAAATAAATCAACTCAAATTGGTTCTAAGTATAAGCTGCATGTCCATTCACATGTTGAAACACTGGTCGGTTTCAGGCCTTAAAAATAAATAACAACCATTGGAAAAACTGCTTGCGTGGCGGATGCAAAATATTTGCTAATGTTTTATGTCATATATTTTACAGTACCTGCGAAATAATAATAATAATAATAATAATAATAATGGGGACTTATATGGCGCGCGTATCCGCAAACTGGTGCTCAAGGCGCATTATATTACCGCGATCCGGCGGTTGCTACCGCGAGCGCTACAATCACGAACCGCTACAATCATGAACCGCTACAATCACGAACCGCTACCAAGCACAGGTCTTGGGGATTTGAGAATCTCCCCGGGGAAACCACTATGCTGTCAATTTGAATTGCTGGTGTTCACTGATCTACAACTTCACGGCGGTCCATGATGTGGGCGCTAGCATTTCAAATTAGCGTATGCGTAGTGGTTCCCCGTGTTTGATAACGATTCGTGTGTGATAGCGGTTCGTGATTTGATTATGATTCGTGATTGTAGCGGTTAGGTGAGTGCCATCATGCAGCGATGGATGCGTGTATCAAAGCGTACAAACACTGGGTCCTGAACCAAGACTAATAGAGCTGCTGCAAGAAGAGAATTGCCTGGAATAACAATGTTGCATCAGTGCAACAAGGTCATATCATAGTCACGACCTTGTTGCAGACATGGATTCGTGTGCAACAAGGTGGTATCATGATCACGACCTTGTTGCAGACATGATTTCGCTCAGTGCAACAAGGTGGTATCATAGTCCGCGACCTTATTGCAGACATGGTTTGCTCAGTGCAACAAGGTCGTATCAAGTCACGACCTTGTTGCAGACATGAATTTCACTCCAGTGCAACAAGGTCGTTATCATAGTTCGACCTTATTGCGACATGGATTTTGCTCCAGTGCAACAGGTCGTATCATAGTTATGACCTTGTTGCAGGCGATAATTTAAGCTCAGTGCAACAAGGTGGTATCATAATTTACGACCTTGTTGCGAACATGAATTTTGCACAGTGCAACAAGGTCGTATCTTTTTACAGAGTTCCAGGATGAACCACGCAAAACCTATGGAAGAAGTTGCTGCACTCAATTGTTTTAATGTATGCAATTTATGCACTATTGCACATATGACCTTGTTGCATTTTTTTAGATACGACCTTGTTGTTCTGACACGACCTTGTGTAGCAGCTTATTTTTCAGCTCATTTTTGTATAAAAAATGTGCATGCTGATTATATTTTTCTGCTAATTAATAATTATCGTCTTTTTTTTTTTTTTTTTTTTTTTTTTTTTTATTTTTTGGGGGGGGGCTTAAAGGGAAAGTATCGTCACGATCAGAGCAGACTTTCAACAGGGCATGGAATCAGTGTCCTAGTTTAAGATGAGCACAGTGACTGAAAATTACTGGCTCATTTATGCAGCAGCAACAGTAATATAGCTTTATCATGTGAGGTATTATTTTCAGTCACTGAGTTAATCCAAAACTAAATAAGACTAATTGCGGTGACACCATGTGAAATTCGCTATTGAGTTGTAATTAGTTCTGAAAAGAACTGGAGGTTTCAGAACTAATTACTACTCATTGAAATTTCATGGTGTACCACAATACTTATCCTCTTCACCATGCAAAGCTACAAGTTTTATTTAATCTAAAACTAGCACAGCGATTCCATGCCCTGTTGATCGTGACGATTCTGCCCCCTTTAAGAATATATTTTTTCTCATGAGCTGATGACGAGCAAATCTTTAAAATTATTTTGTTATCTTTAAAATTATTATTATTATTTTGATTACATTTAATAAAAAAGGACAGCTTTTCAATAAATGTTTGAAAACAATTTGCAAACATGTACATTTGGGCAGTTATATTTCATTTTAAAATCATAGATCTGTATGCAGCCATGTTAGTCAGGTAGAATAAGATATATATATAAATGGTAGCACTTTTAAGACTAACTAAACTTAAAAATAGGCATAAGCTTTCGTAGCTACAGCTACTTCATCAGATGCAAGTAGCTAGCAGCTAGCTCTTCTGGTTGAATGGTCTTAAAAGGCTCTTCATTATATATATATATATATATATCTTATTTTAAAATCAATAATGCATTCAAATTTTCCTCACAATGTATTCATGTGTGTATTAATAATGTTCATCATATTGCGGTATTTTTGTCTCAGAAAGTCGATTAACCACTATTTTCTTAATTGTAACAGGCTTATGATTTCTAATGATTTTTTTCCTGATTTCAGGATTTTTTTTACAAATCTCCCTTTGCCTCCAAATTTTCTTGAAAGAAAAGAAGCAGCCACCAAGGAAAGAAAGCCTGATTAAACTGGTATTGTGTCCAAACCTCTGGTTTCTTGTTTTGTTGGGGATGTGGAGAGTCTGTAAATCCTCCAAAATTAAACACCAGGAGGTTCAGGGGCTTTGTCGTCTAGACCAAGGGAGACCCAGGCCCGCTAGCCATTTTTCATGATTTGTTACTTTTGTCAAATCACACCCCTGTTGTATTGAAATGATAGCACACCAGAGAAAGTTCATATTTGATAACATTATCAATTTTACCATAAATAAACTTAACTGAGTAAACCACAACTGAAACTGACAAAGTATATAAATGCTTGAGGTGTGTTCCCTAGGGGTGCATAAATATTGAGAAATTCTTGCGCTGAGCAGTTTATCATAATTATGTATTTGAGGCCCATACATTTGAGGGACTGTGTACAAATGGTCCAATATCACAACCATGGTGTTCCTTGATTTCCAACTTTGATTATTTTTGGACACACTAGGCCCTGAAAAAGTGGTCCTAATTTGGCATTGGTTGCAATGGTTGCAATTGGTTGCAATGGCCGTAGGTCCATGTGTTGTAATGCGTAAAGAACCCAGGATACTTATCGTGAAAAGAGTTTCTGGTCTGATTTGGCTGCAAATTGCGCCACCGCGCTCTCCCATTGTGGGCGCTTTGATTATTCACATTATAATTCCTTCTTTACAAATCCAACATCTGGTTGTTTATCTTTGTTTCAGCGCCTTGAGTACCTTATAGGTAGATACGTGCGCTATATAAGACTTCGTTATTATTATTATTTCGTCAGGGGCCGGATTTAGGACTGGGCAAGCTGGGCGGTTGCCCAGGGGCCTCCACCAGCGGCCAGCCACAGGGGGGCCTGGGGAACATGCCCCCAGAAAATTTACCTCATAATGCCCAAAAAAGCAGAAAAGAAAAATAAAGGAAAAACCCATACCACCTGGCCCCGCCCCCCCACTGAAAAGCACTGCCCCCCCCCCCCCCGTGCCCCACTGAAAAAGTCCTGGCTACGCCGCTGGCCTCCACATATTTCATGAAAAAAAAATTGTAAGGACAAATGTAGGCTAACCTGAACTGTAGGCTGGTCTGTAAATATGTACTATACTATATTCTTGTTATAATTGATCATGATTGACCTGCTTGTTGCTTGCTTATTCAGATTCAGATATTTACTTTATGGATGACTGCAACTATGTCTTGTGACTCTTGTCACCTTTAGTTTTAGTATTCTGAGGTAGGGTGGGCCTCCACTACTGAAGAGCTGCTTAGGGCCTCACATGTCTAAATCCGGCCCTGTATTTAGTGGTGTGTACCCCAGGTGCGTAGCGAAGTAATTTTCTTTGAGGAGTGTGGAAGCCAATTTGCTGACTGACATCAGAGTTTGGGGTGCAAATATTTTTGGTTGGTAAACTTACCGACACAACACTAATATGACCAGACAAATTTACTTGGTTTTCCCCAAACATGGACACTCTGTAAAGTTGCTCAACAGAGGGCGGGGGAGGGGGGCATGGGCGGATCCAGAACATTTTTTAGGGGGCTGAGAATCAAAACAATTATTTTTCAATACTAAAAATTACAATGAAATAATCAAGGGAGAAAAACAAAAGCACAGTGAGGAATGGGAGTGCGTTCTCCCCTCCCCTCCCTCTCTCTTTTTCTCTTTTTTTTAATTTTTTTTTTTAAATTTAATTTTTTTTACAACGATTTTGAGGAGACTACATCCCCTTAGCCCCGATCCGCCAATGGGGAGGGGGTAGATAACTCCGTTGATAGGCGCTGGCACATCAACCAGGGTCGCAGATTAAAATCCCTCTAGTCATCCCGCAAACAATAAATAAGTTAAAATGTAAAATTGTAATCATTATTTTCTTTTCTTCTTGCCAAAGAAATCTCTAAAATCGTTTTACATCATAGGCGTAAAATAAATTAATTCAGGTTTAACCCTAACCTTCCCAAATCCTCCAAAATCCTCTTTGCTAAAAGTTGAAGGATTTTGAAGGATTGAGTTACATGCTACATGCTCTTTGCTATTAAAAGTGAAAGGATTTTGAAGGATTGAGGTTATTAGGCATACTTGCCTTTCCACCGATATGCACATCCGTGTTTGTTGTAATGATTGCAAGGTCGTTAGCTTGGGTCAGTGGACACTGTTTATTGCTCCATGCATGCAGGAGGGTCCCTGACCATGTATGCACATGTATCACAGATTAGAAACACATGTGTGTGCATGCATGTCTATGTGCTAACACTGAACTACTGAAGGATTTTGGAGGATTGTGTTGGCAAATGGGCCTAGGGAGTTAGGGTTAATAAAGCTATAACAACACTCTGAAGTTCTAAAAAATCTTGCATGTATAAATTATTCAAATATCAAGCATAGTACAGTACCGCTCTCAGTACTTCAATAAGCCAGTGTACACATTTAGGTAAAATGTCTGTAAATGTACATGTAAGTGTCCGTACATTATAAGAATAAACATAATTGTAGGCCTATGTATAATTAAACAAAATAATAATAATTTGAACGTTTCAGATTTATTTCATTGTGTCTTGTTAAACACCCGACATGTCCAACAAAACGTCCCGTCTATGAGTTCCGTAGCCTATGCTTACACGTTCGTTTTAATAAAGAAAAAGCTCTGAATTGAACGTAATTTGTTAAAAAGCCATTCAAAATGTTTTTTTTACGTAAGCCTAATTGTAGCAAAAAGTAGCCGTTCCGGTCACGTTGTTTGCAAAAAAATAATGTGAAAGCCTAAACCATGAGCCTACGTTGTATTTTCCCCAATCACCAGCCGTGTTTTATTGTTTTGAAATAAAGAGCACGAATTCTGACAGGATTTTTTTTAAGGGTGGATTTTTTTGGGTACCTTTACCAACTTCACATCAAGTTAGCTTTCAAAATAATAACTTCGGTAATCAGGTAAAAATTACCAATGTTTCACCTTTTCGTTTAATATTTCTCATGATCCATTGGAACTTTACTCTGCATACATGAAACTTTAATTTCCATAAACAAAATAATGTCTGAGACATTCACCGATCATTTAGAACCGTCGATCCCCATGGCACATATCATACCTTTTGCACGCCGTGCTGCGCGCTATAATTACCAGATGAGTGACGTCATCTGAGGGTAATGAAAAGATTTGTAAAATAATACTGACTGCAGGTGTATATTTGTACCGAAGGTGACAAGCTGGTATGTTGCCCCTCCCCATTGGCCCACTCCCCATAGCCACTCTGTAATGGCCACTCCCCATGGCCACTCCCCATGGCCACTCCCCATGGCCCACTCCCCATGGCCACGCGAGGACGTCTTTTTATTTCTAGTCTTCGCAAACGGAAGCTTAACTGGCGCCCTCTATTGAAAAATTATTCTGCCACCCACAATTTGCGTCCATGTCAAAATCTGAGTCTCTTTGCAGGCGCAATTTATTTTGAGTAAATAATAACATTTCATGAAAAAGATAATTTGATGTAAACTGCATCAAAATACATTAAATACAATTGGATATTTAAAAACCATAAGTCATGATAATTTATATGGAATATTTCACAAACAAATATTTATATAAAGACATTTTGTAATTTGTTTGACTCGACTAAGACAAGTCTAACTTCGGCTAAAATCGTTTGATGATAGGATCGCGATATCGCTGTTCGATCACCGAGCGTGTGAGGTGGTAATCATTTATATTTCATGTTTTCTCTCTCAATAAAGATGCAATAACGTGTACTTTAATCCATGGCAGTCTAAAAGTTCACTTAACACTGCGAAGTGGCAGGTAAATTCTGTTTGTGTTTTAACTCTGATAAACGCATTAGAAATTCCATGAGAAATATACTATTTTTGATTGCCCAGTTCTCCGGACTCGGTGTGTCTTTGAAGGGACTCGAGATGAAGTAAACATAGCCCGACCAGTCAACTCCGAACCATTGACTGACTCGACTCAAGACTATGACCAACTTGTCAGATAGAACCAAGCAGACCGTTTTTGGGCCAATATCCTACTCGTCTGTTAACCAATGATTTATTATTTACAATTTTATTTCTTATGAGCAAAAATAAAAAATAACGTAACAGTTAGTTAGGCCTAATAATTTTAATAAATAATAATATAATTTGCTGGAAACTTCAAAACAGAAATTGGTCCAAAATAGCCACTACGGTAATATGCGCCGTAATGTTTTTGGCAGAGAGGGCAAAGTGATTTAGCTGAACATTCGTTGCCGTCTGCGACCCAGCTTTCGAACTTCACACACGCGTCTGGATTTTAATGCTTATGTTACGATGAAGTTCGAGCGCTGGAGTGCAGATAACAGCAGTATGTTCGAAAATAAACAATTTTGCCCGTCAAAACCATAAGCGTATTATTGCCGTGAAAGGGTTTGTGTTCACTTACAATACTTACCTGTAAATGACTTAGATGAAATAGGATGTCCAAAATTGAAACAGAGATATCCAAAAGACACTTTAGACACCCTCTGCTCTGGCTCACTTTACTAACCCTCCTACTAACCACTCCTACATATAGCTGCACTTTGGTGAGAAGTTGCTGTAGAGGTCAAAATCAGTCAACTGCCTGTTTTGACTGTTGACCCAAATATTGCACACAGGGGCATATTTTTGACTGGTTTTTACTGTCATTTTGACCACCTTCAACAATACAAGACCATGCTTTTAACTCAGTCAAAACCCGGTTGAATCATTTTGACCTGTAAATGTACTTACTACACATGCTACGTAAGGTTTGACAGTGTTCGACTTTTTAAGTGCAATAGATACTACCTTATATAGATTGGTGAGAAATTCTTCACGTCGGGAGATAAACAATTGATTTAATTTTGCCCTACACCGTGCGATGTGGCATAGCACTGTATACTCAGTGCTTTTCTGAGTGTCTGTGAAAAAAAACTACACAGGCGACCTAGGAGCGATGGGTCGCACACGACCTCCTGCTTACTAGTGCAGGCGATCACTTACCTCTGCGAAACCACCGAGCTTTGCCCGATGACAATTGGCGGCTAGGAATCCGCATAGCAGCGGGTTCCGCGATTAGGGTGGTGAGCGATGTCACCGAACTGGTAAGCGCGGGAGGTGCGTCGGAGTTCCGAAATCCAGCCAGTCGCCTGTGTAATTTTCAGCCAGACACTCAAGCACCTGATATCAGTCTTCTCCCCACTACGTTCGATGGAATATCAAAAAAAATAAATCCAATAGAATACTCTGTAGCAACGAGTATATCAACATTTTGACTGATTTTTGGCCTTGCATAGTAGTGAGGAGGTTAATGTATGTATGCAGTGTTTCATACAGTGTAGGCAAAATCAAATAAATTGTTTATCACCTGGCACAGAAATTTCATCAAAAACTTTTAGATAATCGTTGGTTTGACGAATTTGTTTTTGTTGTCAGGTGATCTCCTCAACTTGCCAAGATGATGGAAGAAACTGTTCTCACCGGACTGACTTCGATGGGCCGAACAGTCACGACCGGCCTAAAAGACACGATGGGGGCCAGTGGATCGATCGCCCAACCCATCACTGCATCAGTTGGTTCCAAAAAGAAGAAAGGTATTATAAATGATATTTTTGGAGACAGCAAACAGGTTTAACCCTAACTCCCTAGGCCCATTTGCTTACACATAACCTGAATCCTTCCTAATTCCCTAGGCCCATTTGCTTACACACATAACAAATGACCTTCCTAATTTCCCTAATTGCCATTTGCTTACACATAACCTGAATCCTTCCCTAATACCCTAGGCCCATTTGCTTACACATAACCTGAATCCTCCCTATCTCCCAAGGCCCATTTGCTTACACTAACCTGAATCCTTCCTAACTCCCTAGGCCCTTGTACACATAACCTGAATCCTTCCCTAACTCCTGAGGCCATTTGCTACACATAACCTGAATCCTTCAAAATCTTTCAAGTAGTAAAGCAAGCACACTTGACATGTATGCACACATGTGTTTTCCCTAATCTGTGATACATGTAACATGGCCAGGGACCCTCCCACTGCATGGAGGCAATAAACAATGTCTACTGAGCCCAAGCACTGACCTTGCCAATCATTACAGCAAACATGGATGTACATGTACCGTGAAAAACAAGTATGCCTAATAACCTCAATCACTCCAAAATCCTTCACTTTAGCAAGGCGTGTAGCATCGTAACCTCAATCATTCAAAATCCTTCACTTTTAGCAAGAAGGATTTTGGAGGAGTTTACAGGAAAGGATTAGGAGTTAATCTGATGTAATAACCGGCCTATGATTTTCAAGGAATTTTCTGAATTCAGCCCTGATTTTTTTTTTTTTCATACGAATTTTCCCATTACCCTCAGATAGTCCTGAGACAGGTTAACCCAGTTAACAGTCTGACAAACTGTACCTAACCATTTAGAAACTGGCTCTAGAACTGAAACCAATTGTTTAAAAAAATAAATAAATAAAAAATTAAAATATTTAAAAAAAATCGAAGTAATTTGCTTCCTATTTTGTTCTTCTAGACTTTCTGGAAAAGATATGTGGTATCCGACCGCCACTTTTTAAGGTTTTTGGGAATTTGTTTGCAACCACACTAACCAGTTAAAAAAAAATTATTCTATGGTTTTGGGGAATTGCAGAAGCGAAAGTTATCTTTACGTCCACTTTTATGATGTTTCGCACTTTATTTCCTTCTGAAAAATCATCTCCTTCAGAAAATAGAAGGATCCTATTACCGCAGTTGCACTGCATGTACAATGACTGTGTTGGTCACTAATTACAGGGAGTTGACAAAGATCAGATTGACTGAGGAAGTCATCGTTATTGCCAAAATGCCTGATTTTCATGAAATAAATATCCTGGAATAATTTGAAGTATATGTCCATCATCATCCATATGTTCTCCACCTTACTAGGGAGGTAAGATTACATTATTGTTTATATACTACTCAAAACAATTTAGGGAACACTGGATATTTAACATCAAATACGCCTATGAGTTTGAAAATATTCCCATGAACCGGGATTTTCATTGCAACCCCCTCTCTCTTTCAGTAGTCATGTCATGAAATGTGTAATCACTACATGCATCCTTTATCCATCTGTTTCATTTGTGCAGATTGTTTCTCATCAATTCTGTGAAACATGTGTATTATCTGAAATAAATGATCTTGCTTTAACTGGGATTATTCAGGTGTTCCCTCTAAATTGTTTGAGTAGGTATATTTAACCCTCCTACACATGGAGAGCCACCCTGATCCACAATATTCTGCTCTTGAGCAACCTTACAATACATACATGCTTGCAACCCACTGTCCTTTCCAAGTAATCTTCCAAAATCAACTGTGTGTCTTAAGGCCACTGTAAATGTTTGAACATATTGGTATGGCCTGCAATGTATCAATGGGAGACCACCTTTACCCTGCAATCTTAATTGGTGTGACAGTGCACAGATAGGGAGGCCACTGGCAACAGCTAATGAAACTTGGATGGGTTGTTTCAAAGATTGAACTGATTGTAGGAGGGTTAATGAGAGAAAAAGTGGCGGTCGGATGTCGACATTCTACCCCAATCATTGCGGGAAGTTGTGATGCTTTTTGAATGAGCGTGTTTGTTGCCTGACTATCTACAGCATGTGGTTGTGTGCCAACTTTTGGTTTAACGGTTAACCCGCCGTGAAAGTTGCGGTTAAAGCTGATTAGCGTAATTAACTGGTAACTCCCAAACGCTACCCTCTGGCGTGGCAGATTTCTGGTAATATCCATATTATTGGGAAAAAGGGTTTCAATTAATATAATAAATTGTCTCCCAATCGAAAACAGTATGTTACCGCAGTTGACATATTTTTGCAAGCCAAGATCAATCTTACAAACCATTTTATTATTGTAAGAAATTTATTGATACTTTTTAATCAATCCTAAATTATCTCCTGTGAGCTGAATCAGATGATATGGCAGGATTTGAAATAGGATTTCCAAATTTGTTATTCTTTGAAATTAGTCGGGTGTCCAAATGTTTAAATTGCAATAATCCTACTGTATGGGCCATCCCCAATCCAAAAAGTGGGAAAAGGGAGAACTTTGTGCTTCAAAGGCCAAAGCTTTTGTCTTCAGGCCAAGGCCATTGAGAGCTTTTAATAAGCCAGGCCAAGGCCAAGGCCAAGAGCCATAGCCATAAAAAATTGTTAAAAAAGAGGCGGCCTGAAGCCAAGGCCGAGCATCGAACACCTAACACTGTTGGTGTCCCCTACAAAATGTACATATTAAGGTCCAAATAGAGCCAGTAATTGTGATTAGGGCTGTGCGAATAACCAAATATTAACATCGATGGGTTCTAATATCCGGTTATTTTTCGGTTAGAATATTCGAGAAATTGAATTTTTTATTTTATATGTTACCTTCCATCATTACCCCCTCCCTCCCAATCATCCTCTCGTCTACATTTGAGGTAAGCCACCTAGCAAGTCCATCTAGTTCGAGGCGACATTATGTTTCAAAGTACATTTTTTTTGGCCCCACCATATACGTGCGTGCTAGTCGTTTTATCGTGGTGCAATTTACAATGTTGACCTTGAATATACGATTATTCGATCGAAATCAAATCGAATCGAATATCCAGTTACCAAATTGTTGGCACAGCCTAAAACATCAAAAATTTCAAACTTTACAGGACTTCAACAAAATTAATATCAAATGAAAATTAAAAATCTGTATTTTCAAGATATGTACAAATTTTTCAAATTTTGAACATTAAATACCTGAAATTTCATTTTTGTGATTATTATACTTAAAATTGTAAAACATTTTAAAACTTGCTTAAATTAATATTTGTTCAAATTATTCATAAAATAAGACATTAGAAACTAAATTTAATGATGATGTGGGCATGAAGTATAGATTAAATTATAGAGTAAAATAGATTAAAAATTAGATTAAAATTTATAGATTAAAATTTTCACAATCTGAATTTGTTTTGCATAATAATTGGGATTAATCGCATAATTAATAAATGGTCACTCCGTTACCGAAAAAATTCCATTTTTAGAATAATTTAAAAAAAAATCAAAGTATGAAGATCAATTAGCTTATAAGCCTAATAAAAAGCACTTTATTAGAAATCTGTGTAACATGTTGTTTAGTAATTTAAAAATCATATTAATTAGGTCACTCCGTTAGTATTAAATTGATAGCAGATGACATCCCATACATAATACACACATATTACATTTTCTGCTGCTGTGTATTCAGAATTTCCACCTATGATGCATGTGACTATCATGTGTGAAATAAATGAGGTTGCATGTGGATTTGTACATGTTTGGAACATTTTATTTTAGAAGTTGAGTGTATAATTAAATATGTCATGCATATATTTAGAGCCAATCAAAACAATGCTTTTGGAATGAATATTCATTTTTTAATAAATAGGTTAAGGCTAAATTATTTG
Source organism: Zoroaster sp. YZ-2022 (assembly GCA_029582265.1). Classification (NCBI taxonomy): domain Eukaryota; kingdom Metazoa; phylum Echinodermata; class Asteroidea; order Forcipulatida; family Zoroasteridae; genus Zoroaster; species Zoroaster sp. YZ-2022. Next base: position 17,857,890 of record CM055820.1, read on the forward strand.
AGTGTCATGGATTAAGGCATTGTATGCTGTTGATTATTGAGGATACACACAGGTTCTTGTTAACTACGGTGAAAAGTTACAGATACAGTAGTGAGTAGGCCTACACTTTTGTTTCTAATTTTCAGTGCTTGAACAACAAAATGAGTGTTATTTGTGATTTTATAAGAAAAATTTTTAAGTTACAAGATGATTTTTATTGTATATAAACTTTAGTCTCATTTCTGCTGTCCTGGCTTTGTCTAGCCAAACTTTTAATAGTAAGAATAACCTATGCAAACATGAGTATTTTTAATTTAATTGTACATGTAGTTACATGTACATACATATATAGATTTATTAATTGTAATACCACACACATTGTATTTTTACAAGTATAAGTATACAAGACTGTACACATACAAAAAGCAATTTTTTGCAAGTGATTCTGTTATTACTAAAATATTTTACAAAGGTGTTATTGATTCTTCACGTTATGTCCTCATTATGCCTTTATTGGTGCAGAAAATAGCGTAGATATAGGAAAGAATCATGAAAAGCTGCAAAGAAAGATGACTGCAATAACGGTGAAAGATAGAGAGCATAAGAAAGCGGAGGGCCATTGCTACATAGAAATGTGCGCGCCATCATGTACCAGTTCAACTTCGTAACGACATGGCATAAATACGGGTCCATGTACATGTACCGTATAAAGTAAATAGTATCAAATAAGGGCTGTTCCGGGTATCCGGGTATCCGGATATGGCAACCAAGCTGATCAAATGTTACCAGTTCCATTTTTCGGTTCCAATTACCCCGTAAACGACTTTAAAATTCCGGACTTAACATTTAAGCGGTGCAAACGAAATCTGTGACTCTTGAACAATGCGCAGCTTGTAACACACATTATCTGTAAATTTAAGAATTACACTCTCAATAAAGAAAAAGATCGATAAGTATGGTATCCTCTGTATTAAAAAGTCAATTTGTTACCATTGTTACAGTACACATGTTGTACACCACCGGAGGCATGTTTTTCAACAAAAATGAAAATGGGTATCCGGGTATCCTGAGAGTTTCCCTGATTTTGGGTATCCAGTTCCAAAAATATCCAACGCACAGCCCCTAGTATCAAGGTCGACTTAATTTTTCTATTAATTAGTGCTTACATCCCGCCCCTCATTATATTACTTTTAATATCACTTCAATAAAACATTGACTTCCAGGGTATTACGTAAATTGTTTGGCCATATTATGTGTTGTTTTATATCATTGTGTGTGAGAGTACATTTTTGTCACTCCGTTGCCGTCACTCCGTTACCAGACACAAAATCGTTAAGGATATTGTATAATTTTTTTTAGCCAATCATTTTTTTTAAAGTGGGGTATCATATTAAAAGCTTATGCTTTGTGCTTTAATATTGACACCATAGAACAACTCTGAAACCATTTCATTTCTGAGGGTTTTCATAGTGAGTAAATGAGCAAAAACCTTAATAATGTCCAGGCCTCGACAATTTTATCTTCTTAATTGCCCGATCGGACTGGCTTTAGTCACCAGATTGCTTGCCCGGCAAAAAGAAGACAGATGGGACATGCATTTTGAAATTTTATATCAGCAAATTAAGTGTCAACATTGCCAAACCTGGACTTACGTATTTTATTTTTTAGTAATTGACAACATGGGCTTACTCGTAGAATAAATAAGTATGTCAAATTTGAACTTTCCCTACATGTAAACTCTCCGTTATACACGCGCACTCACACGGAACCGCGCGCTGATGACATGGACATCTTTTATGCTTGCACAATGTGCGTTGAACACGTGTGCCATGCCAGTAACGACTATAAACCAGAGCACTTCGTGTGTGCCAAACGTCACCAATGCAGAGCTCATCACATGAGGCCCATTTACAATTCTCCAATTCGTAAAATATTTATCATTTTGTAATATTTACACTAGTTGTCACACCTACAATTTGTCGCGCCAAAATTAAACTTACAATCAAAATGGGTTGGATCCCAGCTGTTTCCTAGAGGAGAAACACAAAGGATACTATGTTTTGGCTTGGCAAATGGGTTCTCCACTGAGCGCCGCGCAATACCAGATCAAACTTGCACATGATGACGTCAGACACGAAGTGCCTAGATGTATTTTTCCACAATGGGTTCACATAAAAAAACTGTGTTGCTAGCGCAATTATGCAGCAACCGACTGCAACCGTTACCAAGTACTTCACTCAGTCCACCGCCTTACCAATACGGTGGGGCCAAGCGAACCATGAGTACAAGATTGTTTCCTTGGCTCCCCTCGATTGTAATGCAGACAAATGCATGTAATAAGAAACCAGTGTCTTCTAACCAGTTCGCGTCGGGAATAAAAAAAGTTTTTCTGGGCCCTGTGCGGGTTTCTTTTTCCACACATAAACACGTTTTTGTTTGCGTGAATTTTTTGGTTACGTCAATGAAACTAAGATAGAACACCCACATTACTAGCATATAAATTGGCGAGTTTCCCATGGGAATTATAGCCAGGAGGGCGTATTTCGTGTTACGTCTTTAGAGTCCACCGAGCCCTCTAAAGAATTCTTTGATCGTATGTTACACGTCATCCGAGCATGGAGGAAGGATTCCTTCCCCATTATCCGAGGCATGGTACCGAGTAACTTAATGGGACAATGGTGCACGGAAATTGGTCTATAGAAATCTTGATTCGCCAGCTTTACAGATTTCAATGGAGAACAAAGAAAAAGGTGTGGAACAGGTTTACGGAGTTTAACCCCAACCCCACCCCAACTAACCCCAGCCTTTAACCCACTGACCCCACCCAAGCCCCAACTGCCCCCAAGCCCCCATAGCGCATGAGCGTGTTTACACGGCCCCCGCTATCGATGCCGAACAATTGTGTTTGCGCAATAACACGTCGACCGAACAGCTGCGCGCGAAGCACCAGCACTGCCAAAAATAGCGTGTTTCACGTCTACCCAAAAGGACAATGGAAGCTTCCACAGAGCGCGTGTGGCCTGGCCGCCACGCACGTCTTCGAGCATGCCACATACAAATATTCCCGAGTTTCCTACGGCGTGTTTGAGCAACGCTCCCGATCCGCGGTACAAAAAATTGCGTGCTATGCACGGCCTCCGACGCGAACTGGTTTTAAAGATGGCGCAACCACGACATGCACGACAATTTGGTGGATGATTTTATAAGCTTAGATTTTATTAAATGCGTTGTAGACACTTTGGCAAAATCACCAGTGGAATTAAACGATAAAATGTTTATTTAATAAGTAATATAACTCATTGAGTGTTTTCAATAAGCACTTGCCCGATCGGGCAAAGACCATTCAGACGTCCAGGTTGCCCGACAAAATTTCACCGTGTCCCGGGCAACGCGTCGGACGAAACTTGATTTGTCGAGGCCTGCCATGTCCATTCACCGTCACTCTCCGTTACCAGGAAATAAATATTCATAATTAATTAACCCTCCTACTGTTTGACCATTTGAAACCATTCAAAATTTCCCACTTACCCAAAATGCTTATTGGTTTTGTACACACCATGTAGTATACCATTTTGGAACAGTGTTGGTAGCAAGCTTTACTACTCTCAAGTTCTGGTGTTGCCAGCAGCAGGTGTGGAGTTCGAGCCCGGCCGTGACACTGTGTCGCTTGAGCAAGACACTTAACCATAGTTGCTTCTTCCACCCAGGGTTAAATGGGTACCTGTGAGAGGCGAGATGGTTTTGCTCTCTATCTTGTGGCGCTAGAAATGGCAGCAATTGAGCTGTATACTCCCAGGAGCTGAGATGGTTTTCAAAGGGAATGATTTATAGACACTTATGAGTATATGAGAGCAGGGATAATAATATAATGCGCCTTGGCGCCACTTAATTGGTGGATACGTGGCTATAATCTATACGTGTATTATTATTATTATTCCAAATGCATAGAGGTCCATTGATTCTACATAGAATTATCCAAACAAGGTTTTATTAATTAAGCATACTACCATTGTTAAAAGATCCAAACAAGGTTTTGTATTAGCTGACCTACCATTCAGAGACATTTGGGGAATCAATACAATATTTCACCATTCAAAACCACAAAAGTGAATGGTTTCAAATAATTGGATCAACACAGCCTTGAAAAAAAGGTACCAGAAGTTGGAGGGTTAATGGAAGTGGAAAGAAAATATAAAAAACACACTGACAGATACAGTACAAGTACAGGAGTAGTTAAATGTTACCATACTTTCAGGATTAATCAATAAACTCTTTGTGATAAAATGTTTTAAAATCTGAAAAAATGTGTTTGGTGTCACTCCGTTACGATGGGAAATTGCCCTCATGTTAAACTACTGTACATCTGGACATCGATGAAAGTCAGCTTTTGATCGTGCGATATTGTCTATTAATTAATGTTGCACAGTACTAAGTAGTTTTTGTACAGTGTACATATACATGAATGTTATACACATGTACTGTAGATATATATAATAAATAGCATGTATTATGCTGGTACAACGTACATAACCACATTATTACATGCATGTAGCTCAATGGTTATGAATAGGCAATATGATTTCTCACTTACCGAAAATTGGGTAGAAGTGAGATTTTGGTATAGTTTGATTCTCTAGATTTTTCTCTTTCATTTGATATAGTTGTAGAAATCGAAAAAAAAAATTCTGATTTTGATTATGAAGTAAATATTTTATAATAAAAGATTCAAGACCACGCATTTGAAGAAAATATAGTTGTGACATCATCGGTGATAAATTTCATTGAACCATGAGTTCACCATGACCACCCTGTGTTTGTACCAACAAACACTTCTAGTTCACATTACTTTTTAGGACATGCATAGGCGTTGCTTTATTCTCTTTTAATACATACTGTACGTGTACAACAAATTTCTGAGAGTATTATTTTGTGCTGGGTAAGGTCTTGGTTTCAATGTAACAACTGTAAAAAAAAAACTAATGAATGAAATACACAAATGGCATTAACCTAATCTTTCTGAAATCCTCCAAAATCCTCTTTGCTAAAGTGAAGGATTTTGAAGTTGATTCTGTCTACATACAGCATGCTCTCTTTGCTAAAGTGAAGGATTTTGGAGGATTGAGGTTATTAGGCATACTTGCCTTTCATAGTACATGCACATCCATGTTTGTTGTAGTGATTGCAAGGTCCGTGCTTGGGTCAGTGGACACTGTTTATTGCTCATGCATGCGAGGAGGGTCCCTGGCCATATACATGTCATCGCAGATTAGAAACACATGTGCATACATGTCATGCCGTGCTTGCTTTTACTACTGAAGGATTTTAGAGGATTCAGGTTGGTGTAAGCAATGGGCCTAGGGAGTTAGGAAGGATTCAGGTTATGTGTAAGCAAATGGGCCTAGGGAGTTAGGGAAGGATCTGTTATGTAAGCAAATGGGCCCAGGGAGTTAGGGAAGGATTCAGGTTATGTGTGCTAAATGGCCTAGGAGTTAGGAAGATTCAGGTTGTGTAAGCAAATGGGCCTAGAGTTAGAAGATTCAGGTTGTGTGTGTAAGCAAATGGGCCTAGGGAGTTAGGAAGGACTAGGTTATGTAAGCAAATAAGTGGGAGTTAGGAAGGATTCAGGTTATGTGTAAGCAAAGGGCCTGGGGGAGTTAGGGAAGGATTCAGGTTATGTAAGCAAATGGGCCTAGGGAGTTAGGAAGGATTCAGGTTATGTGTAAGCAAATGGGCCTAGGGAGTTAGGAAGGATCTAGGTTATGTGTGCTAAGGGCCTAGGGAGTTAGGAAGATTCAGGTTATGTGTGCTAAAATGGCCTAGGGAGTTAGGAAGATTCAGGTTAAGTGTGTACAAATGGGCCTAGGGATGGGAAGGATTCAGGCTATGCAAGCAAATGGGCCTAGGGGAGTTAGGGAAGGATCTGTATATGTGTAAGCAAAGGGCCTAGGAGTTAGGAAGGATTCAGGTTATGTGTAAGCAAATGGGGCCTAGGGAGTTAGGAGGATTCAGGTTACAAAGGTAAGGCCTATAGGAGTTAGGAAGGATTCAGGCGTAAGCAAATGGGCCTAGAGACAGGGGAGGATCTAGGCTGCAAAGCAAAGGGCCTAGAGTTAGGGAAGGATTCAGGTTATGTGTAAGCAAATGGGCCTAGGAGTTAGGAAGGATTCAGGTTATGTGTAAGCAAAATGGGCCTAGGGAGTTAGGAAGGATTCAGGTTATGTGTACAAATGGGCCTAGAGTTAGGAAGGATTCAGTTATGTGTAAGCAATGGGCCTGGGAGTTAGGGGAAGGATTCAGGTTATGTAAGCAAAGGGCTCAGGGGTTAGGTGATTCAGGTTAGTGTGTAAGCAAATGGGCCTAGGGAGTTAGGAAGGATTCAGGCTATGTGTCAGCAAATGGGCCTAGGGATAGGAAGGATTCAGTTATGTGTAAGCAAGGGCTCAGGAGTTAGGAAGGATTCAGGTTATGTAAGCAATGGGCCTAGGGAGTGAGATTCAGGTTATGTAAAGCAAATGGGCCTAGGGAGTTAGGAAGATTCAGGTTATGTGTACAAATGGGCCAAGGAGTTAGAAGGATTCAGGTTATGTAAGCAAATGGGCCTAGGGAGTTAGGGAAGGATTCAGGTTATGTGAAAGCAAATGGGCCTAGGGAGTTAGGAAGGATTCAGGTTTTGTAAAAGGGGTGGGGGTTTAAAGGAAAGGGTTTCGGTTATGTAACAAATGGGCCTAGGATTTGGGGAAGGATTCAGGTTTTTTAAGCAAATGGGCCTGGGGTTGGGGTTTAGTAGCCCAAACCCCCAAAATGTGCGGGTAACCGGGGAATTGCCCATTTTTATAACCCAAAAAAATGTTATGCCTTCACGTTGTAATGTAAAAGGGACAACCGGTACAGCGCGCTTCTTTGAAACAATTTAAAATGTAGTAATATGAAAGTGTACACTTTAAACCATGTCATTTACTATCAAATTACTCTATAGTAAATACTCCTGAAAAGAATAACTTGTTTATATGAAAACCTAACGCAACCAGAACAGATAAAATAATAAAGTAAGGTTTTTAGGGCCATATGGTACAAATTCATAGTTTAATGTATGTATACATGTATACTGTACATACAAAAAAGTTGTGGTTATACTTTTGAAATACAGATGTATGTAGCCTTTTTAAAAAATTTTACATCACATTTTAAAAGAAAACTTGAACAGTTAATCAGTTGAACATTGAGACAACAGGGAATTTTGTACACTTGTCTTGTGTTCCAGTAAAACATGTACATATACATTGTTACGGGGAAAAAAGGACGAGTCAGTATGGATAATAAAATGATACAGTGTAACTGCAGGATGGTTACCCATGTATACATGTATTTTGTACACTGTATGAACTTTGATTTTAATACAACTACATATGTGTATTTAAATACGGTGTGAGGCTAAAGAGGCTTGCATTAAAAGGGGAATGCATCACGTTTTTACAGGGGGGTGTACTTACTTGAGCCAGTGAAAACCTTTTTTTGACCTCAGTGATCGGGGTCCCTTTTTGTGCCGGACGCAACGTATGCAACCTCTGTGACCTGCCCACAATCATTCAAAATTGGAAAATTTTTTGTTTACTTGGGGAAAAGGAGAACTCATTTTTTATTTCAGAGGAAAAGGAAACCCAACCGAAAACCTGGTTGTCTGCATTGTATGCAAAATTTTCACGGTCGTTCCGTTTGTATGAGAACAAGAATATTTTTGTATGTTTCTTGGGGTTTGTTTGAGTAAAAATGCTCTTCTGTACTGTCGAGTCCGAAGGCATCCATGGTCATTTTCTTTCAGAGAAAGGGGAACCAGTTGTTTTGGGGAAAAAGTAAAGGAAATACTGGGAAGAGAAATTTGAAAAAAAAAGAGCTCCATTTTAAAGTACAGTCATGGCCCAGGTTACTCAAGCGCCAGTACTGAGAGTTGTTCCTGAGGTCCAGCACCCCCCCGGACTGGGTTTAACCAGGGGCCCGCCTGGGACCCCCGGGTTTTAGGTTCTACCTGGCCACCCAATGACCAGTATGAAAGGAGAGCTGTGTCAGAAAGTGTGTCTCCTTTGGGTTGCACATATACGTTGCATATTGTACATTTTAAAATAATTTACAAAAATTTTGTATTTATTTAAAAAATTTTTATGAAGTTCGCTTGTCACAAGATCAAATGAATTGAGATTTAGTTTTTTTTGATTTTTAAATAACTTTTTGAATGTCTTTTTAAAAAAAAAAAACCCAAAAATATATCCATTCATTTTTTGATGTCGGGTAACTTTGGGCATGGTCTGCGCACACACTGTCAATTTTTTCCTTTTTTGGGCTTGAACAATATGTGTACACCAAAATGTTGAATCAAGACCTCTTTACAATGTTAAAAATTTTAAAAATTTGGGAAAAATCCTCTTCAAGAAAAGGGAAATATTATGCTAACATTTTTTTTTGCCCCTTCCCCAAACAGTACTGTACATTGTATAATAAAAAAAACCAATCAAAAATTTTCAATATCTCAAAAGAATCCTCCAAAATAAAGGGCCCCACCCCAACCACTAAATGACCAATATGTTGCTACACTGTACATCCCCTTTGGGGTAATCTTGTATGTAAACTCTGAGGCCACTGAGACCACAAAAAAATTTGGATTTTCAGCAGTTATTTTGTAAACACAGACTTCAAGGTAAGCCACCATCAGCCACTGAGACTGGAACATACATGTAATATTTGCCTCAAAATCAATCACAAACCACTAAAACCAACAGACATACATGTAAAGAGGCATTTGTATTATGTCACTATCAGTATTTAAGACCACTCCTTGAAAAGAAAGGCTTGGGGGCCCTAAATGGTTTGTTTAAAAATTTTGCACTGAAGTGGGGGGTTTGTATCGGGGCCATTAGAGCCACTGCCTTCCATAGCAATGATTTGGGAGTGGCCCAATGGTTGTTTAAAAATTTTACGATAGTAGGAGGATTAATAAGCGCAGTATAATTAGGAGCCACTGCCTTCCATAGCAATGGCGGGGGCCTCGGGGTTTGTTCAAATTTACTGATAGTGGGGGGTTAAATTATGCAGAAATTGGGAGCCACTGCCCCATAGCAATGGCTTGGTGCCCGTGGTTTTTCAAAAATTTGCACTGATAGTGGAGGGTTTGTTATAAATTGGGAGTCACTCCCTTTCCATGCAATGGCTTGAGGGCCCTCAAGGGTTTGTTCATAAATTTGCACTGATAGTAGGAGGGTTAATAAAAGTTTTTTTAGAATGTAAGAATGTAATGTTGGAAAACCCTGTTTTTTGCCATTCACATGTGAAAGAATGTTTGTTGGGCAGTATCGTGGAAGGGGAGACTTTCAAAGGCAGGGAAACGTCCGTCCAAGATGAAACAGGACTAAAAATTTGGCCAAACCCCTAACCCCCCAAGACAGTATTAAAAAAAAAAAATCCTTCAAAATCCTCCAACGGGCTTTTTTCAGGAGTTGGGGAATGCGGGCAACGGTAATGACCTTGCATTGGTAATTTTTTTATCACTGGGGGAAACAAAACTAGCCCTGATTCCATGCCCTGTTGATCGGGGCCTTTAATTTTTAAATATGTACATTACATGTAGTATTTTGTGTAAATGTCCCCCCCTGTTTTCAAGGAAGACAAATTGGGTGACACACTGTTTAAAAAATCCGGGCTTAGGGACGCCAATTGTAAAATTTTTAAACGTAGACAGAGAACGTGATACTTTTCAAGCCCCACCCTCCCTAAAAAGTAGCAGCGGCGGCCGGGGGCCGCCCCCCCACCACAAATTTAGGCCCCGCCACCCTCCCATGAAAAATCCTCATAGTCCCCCAAAAACAGAAAAAAAAAGGGAAAAACCCTCCCGGGGCGCCCCCATGAAAAGTCCTGGCTACGCCCCCAGGTGTTTTTAATTTTATTTTAAATACTAAGAATTGCTGAAAGGACCTGTAGTAAAAAAAATAAAAATATAGAGGGCCTTCGTTAAACCTAAAATACAAAAAAATTTCCTACATGAACACAAGAATGAGGTTATGGTGTTGAATGAACAAAAAGGGAAAAAAGGACATGGCCCTTTTACGGAACCGAGAGGTTCTTTTCAAACAATGGAAGAATTAAAACACATCCATAAAACAATTTGGGGAACCCCAAAATTTCTGTTAAATTTTTCACAGAATTGATGAGAAACAACTGCACAATGAAACAGATGGTAAAGGATGCATGTAGTGTTTCACTTTTCAGACATGATTTGAAAGAGAGGGGGGTTGCAAATGAAAACCCCCATGGAAATTTCAAACCTATTTAGTTAAAACCGTTTTCCCCTAAATTGTTTTGAGTAGGTTATAATAAAAAAAAAATAATAATGTGTGGATTTAAAAGCGCACCCCCAACAAGTGGTGTCAACCATTATATTATTACCCCTGCTCAAAAGGGCCCTTAAAAGGCTCATAAATCATTCCTAAAACCCATCTCGCTCCTGGGAGAAACACCCAATTGCTGCCATTTCTAGCGAAGACAAACCAACTTCCCTTCCAAAGGACCCCTTTAACCCCCGGGGGGAGAGAAGCAATTTTGATTAAGGTCTTGCTCAAGGGCACAAGTGTCACGGCCGGATTAACCCTTTTGTTTCTAACACCGAACTTGAACCGAAGTAGACCCCCCCACGACACCCCATGAACACAAGATGGGGTTAGTCGGGTGAAAAGAACACAAAGGAAAAAAGGGCATTTTATTTATGAATTAACCCCATTGTTTATAAATTTTAACATTTTAAAATGTATGGGCTTTACACCCCTCTCAGATACGCTTTGTACTGAACGGAAAAAGTTGACAACGGAGGGCCCCAATATTCGCAAATACGGGGTGGTTGTGTAGAAAAAAAATTTTTTGAAAAAGACTTTTTCATAGAACAGATGTTGTGTTCGAAGGACAATGTCAGTACAATGAGTATAATTTTGGGGTGCATTAGGATTGGGTGTACTTCTTTCCCACATGTAGTATTTTTGCCTGGGTTGAATAAACAATTATTTTTTTTGTTTGGTCGGGCAAAGATTACATCATAATAAGCATAACACATTATATTTGTTTTTTATACATTTCTACATGTAGGGCTGTGCTTTTTATATTTTAACCGAAAACAAAACGGGTTCGGGTACGGTCCCGCATTCTTTTTAAAAATGCCCCTTTGGTACAAATACAAAACGTTAACAAAAATTGACCTTTTTTAATACAGAGGATACCATATTTAATTCAAAAAGATAAAATCTTGGGACAAAATATTGTATTAATTTACGGAAAGTTATTTCAAAAAAACCAAAATTGTCCCCCCCAAATCCCGGCCCGGGGATCACCAGGCCCCGGCCCGCGTGACTGTGTCAGGGGGGACTACCAAAACAGAAAACAATAAACACACCGGCGGATCAGGCGCATGCGTTTCAAGTTGACAATTTCATGTCCAAAAAACGTGTTGAAAATGTTATTGGTCAAAGGGGTGGGCGGGAAATAACCCGTTTTGGGAAAACATATGTTTTTTTCGCCTTCCCCCCCCTTCTAAATAAGATATCCCCTCGCTGTTGGCTTTGGGCGAGCGCATCCCTAGAAAGTTTAATGTTCGTCAAAAACACGTGTTGAGTAATGTCATTGGTCAAAACGATGTGGGGAACTAACCCGAGAAAAAATTCATTTCTTTCTTGGGGCCCCCGCCTTCAAATAAGGGTATCCCGTTCCCTATGTTGGTTTTTATAAGGACATGATTTTGCATACTAAAAAAAATATTTGATATTATTAAACTAACAAACTGCAAAAATTAAAATCTAAAAACAGGACTTGAATATTAATATGTTTTATCACAATGAACTTTAGTTAAAAGTCAATAAACCGTCTAAAAATTGTTTCGAAAAAATGAATTTTACCAATTTGGGCCCCTTTTTTCAAAATGGGGGCCAAACTTGGGCTATTCCCCGTTGAAGGGGCATCGGGTTGATGGTCAGTCGAAAAGAGTCAAAATTTAGGGTCGCCATAAAATAACTTAACAAAACGATCGGGGAAGTTTTGTCTACTTTTTTAAATTTGTACAGCCAATTTGTCCCTCCATCAATGTTTGACGCCATAATTGAGCTCATCATAAGCAACCGGATTTTCCTCATAAACGCTTTTCAACTGATAGGAGATTGGGGGATTGTAAAATTTCGCCCTCATAAACGCCTTTTTTAATTGATAGGAGAAGGGGATTGAAAATATGCTGCCCAATTGAAAGGATCAAACCCCAACCAATAATACCTTTTAAACCACTGATTTTGGATCCCTGTTGGTTTCAACATGGGGGTTTCTTCCTCCATGGGTTTTAAAAACAATGACCGACTTAAAACCTTTTTTTGTCTTTCTTTGAAAAACGTCCAAATGTAATAAAAGAGAGCCGATCGGGAAATAAAAGTAAATTTGGGGGTATGCTGAGGGATGGTCATGGCACATCAAAAAATTTTCACAACAAAACCAATTTCAACACTACTTTTTTTTTTTAAAAAAAATTTAATTTGGGTGTCCCCATAATAAAATCCCCTTTAAAAAATCAAGGACAATAGTGCAGAATAAAACCCGCAGTTTTGTCCCCCTAATCCAATTACTGTGAACAATAGGCAACATTCCATCCTGAGCAGCTAGCTTGATATTGTTTTAGTCGCAGCCAGGCTATTTTATTCTTTAAAGATTGGGAAAAATGTATCGGTTGGACAAAAGGTATGGAAAAAGTCCCTAAAATACTACAAAAGGGGTTATCTTGAATAAAAAGCCCCGTGTAAAAAGTACAGTTCAATAGCAAAACTGTTCACACCCAAATGGTAAGTCCCAATTTTAAAAGTCCTTTACGTCTAATAAAAAGGAACCGGTAATGACAGTTTCGTATATCCCGGGCAGCCCTAGCTACATGTAAACTAAAAAAAAACCCCAAAAAAAAACATGATAAAACATGTGTACTTTTTAAAATCTGTTAAGGAAAAAAGTGATGTAAAAAAATCCCCTCTGCGCTGACAATTTTAAAGCTCCCGTGTAATTATTAAATAATTTCATACATATTTCAAAGTTAATTCTGAAAAATCCACAGAAAATCTCAAAAACCTGCATTGTGGACATCGGCTTAGGTTCACATAGCATATTAACCACTAAAACAGCAGGGTTTAAAACATTTTACAAACTTCAGAAAATAATAACATTAAATGAGTTCAGCAAAGGGGGGGGATGATCACTTTTGCCATCATGGTACTAAGGCGGGTTAGGGTTTCATTATTTCGGAACCGGGTAACCCAAAGGAAATCTTTGGGAAAACCCCCGAAAAGGGGCAAAAGTTAAAAATTTGATGAAGGAGGGGTTTAAAAAGTTAATTTTAAATTTTTTATTTTTATTTTTCCCCGCACACATGAAAAGAAAGATCTTGTTTTCCTTTCGCGGGTTTCCCCCCCAGTCAAAAAATGTCCCAGGAAACTCAGGCCTTGAGAAACCCAGTCCCTAAGGGCCTTTTTGTAGTAATTTTACTCATCAGATGTTTTAGATCTGTTTTTACTAAATTATTATTTTTATTATTAAACCGTTATTTGTTTCTTTTTTTTAAAAAGTCATTGACCATGGTTTGAGCTGCAACACCTGGGAAAAAAGAGATCAAACCGCCCCCCCCTCCCTCACCACTCACTTCGCCCCTTTCAACACTAAAGATGTCGCATCTGTAGATGAGAAAGAGGTCGATTGGCAATTCTGGTTATCTTCATTTTGGATTTGGCCCTCTTAAACCCTCTACTCTAGTGCACTTTAGTGGGGAAATTGTTTTACAAACCAGTCAACTGCCTGTTTTGACTTTGACTCAAATGGCATAGGGGTTTTTCCTGACAAAATGTAAGTTTACTGCATGTAATTTGACAGTGCGCTTAATGCACTAGGAAATTACCTTCAAGTACGACGCATATAAAATTTTATTTTTTGACCCCGAGTAGTGAGGTTAATGCCATAATTTTTTCAAATAAACACCCCAAAAAAGTCCCCCCCTGTATGTTTTTTTAAAAATTTTTAAATTTTTAAAAATGAGATAAAAAAGATATGAAGCTGACACGCAGGCAAACAAAAGGGGGGAAAAGGGGCCCGGCACAAACTGTTGATTTTTGGGGTTTCATTTTTAAAGCTTTGGGCCAAAAACGCCCCCAACTCAAGCAAATGGGTTATCCTTTTCATCAGCTTTATTGACCTACTTAAGACATAACAGCATGTTGGGTTTTTTCAAAATATAACCGCCAGATTGTCGGTTTTCCCGACACCCGGTGCATACTGTTTTTGGGGGGCGGATGCGGGCCTGGGCAAACCTTCCCATGCAAATGAACATTCCAATAATGAGGTCTTTTGTTTAAAAAATGCTCCCAAAACATGTAACAGACAAAAAAGTGATGACAAAAAGGGAAAACCCCTTTTTCTTTAGTTCGGGGTTATTTTGAGCCACAATGCAAAGTTGGAGAAATGCAACCCCCCACAATCAACCGGTTGTGTCTGATCCTTTTCCGGAAATCTTGCTTGCAACATGTGTGTGAGGTCAGGCTAAATCCTTTCATGTTTATTCATAAGTCTCAAAATTTAAAAATTTTTTTAAAAAAACGGGGGGGGGACTTTTTTTTTGAGGTTTTATATTTCATGATCTTTTTTTTTTTCACAGGTTGCACATCCAGACCCCCCGGGCACAAAACAATAAATTTAAAATTTTGATTTTTTGGAGAAAGACCCCGTTTTAAAGGTGACAATTTTGATAAATAAACTTGTGATTCCATTTCCCGTGAAAGAAACCTGAGGACAATGGTCAAACCTTGAATCTTTTTTTCCTAAAAACAAAAAATCATTAACATGTTTGTGCCCCAAGCACTGTACATGTATTAGCTGGTTCCAGTTACTTTTTTCGACATGATGCAGAATGGGGTGTGTTTTCGGATATTTTGGAACGGGAACCAAATCAGAAACTTGGATCCAAATTCGTTTCATTTTGTTGAAAAATCCCTCCAGTATGGTAAAAAAATTGATTTTTAAAAACAGGGATAACATTTTCCGATCTTTTCTTTACTGTGTTTTTTTTTAAAAGAAACAATTGGGCAAACATTCCCCCGGTGCCACTTGTTTGGGTTGTTTAAGCACCATGCCACCCCCTTTTTTATTTTAAACGGGGAAATGTACCCAAAACAGTTGGAGAAAAATGGCAAAAGTTGGAAAAAACTCAAAGGTTTTTTTTAGAGGTAATCCTTTAATTTAAAGATAAATTTTCGTGTGAAACATTACATTGTTCAAAGTCACAGATTTCTATTTACCCGCCAAAAGTTAGGTCCGAATTTTAAAAAGTCATTTCGGGGTTTTAACCAAAATGGAACCGGTAAAGACAGTTTCAGTGGGTACCGGACCGCACAGCCCCAATGCATAAAACGTTTTTTTTCTCTTATATTATGTTTTAAAAAATTTCTGAAATTTGTTTTTTGTGAGTAAGGTCGATAACACTGTGAAAAAAAAGGACATTTTATATTCATCCAAAACCAAAAAAAAAAAACCCCTTAAAATACTCAGCTAATGAAAAAAAAAATGAACAGAGGGAAAAAGAAACACCCTTTAAAACCCTGTGGCACTTGGGCTTGTAACCCCTTTTTGGTCCCTTAAAGTCAAAACAAGCCGGTTGTTCAGAAGAAATTTTTGAATTGACTACATTTAGGGTGGTCCCTGACCAAAACTAAGATCCACTGTCCATAACCAAGACAAGATCCAGGGCCGAAAAAAGACTAAATCCCGGTCCGTGACCAAGACTAAAATCCGCTTCCCGGCCAAAACAAATCCGCTGTTCTGTGACCGACCAAGATCCCCTGGTCCCGGGCCAAGACAAAATCCGGGTCCCGGACCGACAAGATCCCGGGCCGGACCAAAACAAATCCGCTGGTCCGGGGGCCGAAAAGACGCTGGTCCGTAACCCGATAAAAACCCTGGGCCGGGCCAAAACTAAGATCCCTGGTCCGACCAAGACTAAGATCCCCTGTCCGGGCCAAACTAAGATCCGCTGGTCCTGACCAAAACTAAATCCGCTGTCCGGACCGACCAAAACTGAGATTTGATTACACATATGTTCAAAATAATAATGAATTTTTTAAGCGCCAGAACCGTAAAAAAAAAAAAAAAAAAAAAAAAAAAAACCTCTTTGGGCAGTAAACAGCTTTACAAGAATAAAATACAAAACAGACTAAAATTGGGAGAAAAAATTACAATTATGAGTTGTCATTAAATTTTCTTGGGGGCAGTTGTTAAATTTGATAGAGGGGAGAAAGTTTAAATGTTCCGGGTTCTTCTGAAGAAGAGCTGAACAAATGATCTTTCACAGATCTTGTTTCTTTTTCAGATGTTCCTGTTAGATCTCAGCGACTGCCTTTGAATGTGGTTTAAAGATATGTGACCCGTCGGAAAAGGAGTCACATTGAAGAATGTAATGGGCAATGGAATGTTGTTTTTAAAAAAAAAAATTTAACATCTGTTTTTTGGTTATCATATTTTGACATATTGGATCAAAATTTTTTTAATATTTTACAAAAGGAAAAAAAAATTTTTTGAGTTGCCCCCCCAGTAAAAAATATTTGAAGGGGTCGGTCTTTTTTTTTTTTTTTTTTTTTTTCCCCCCTTTGACTGTCTTTTTAAGATTGAAATGCATTGAACTGAAACCACATACCATTTTTTTCAAAAAAATGATCTAGCAGTATGCCGTACCAAAAGAATAAAAAGACATCCACCTTCAATTTTTATAATAATCTTCAACCTTTATTTCTTTCATACACTTGTTTCTAGCGCTTTTGTTTTTAACAACTTTACATCCCATTTTGACTTTGATATTAAGACATTTGTAAAATTATAGAAAGGGAAATTTCCCAGAAAAAAAGTACCCCAACTTTTTTGTTGTTTTTCCGGATTGACAGCAAATTCATCAATGTATATTGATGCAATGCTCAACATGCAAAGGGGACCATTCATTAAAAAAAGTGATTTGAGTGAATCGTTGGCACAGTGTGCGCATCCCTGGGGGGCCGGGGCCATTGAGAAAACATGTGTTTGGGTTTGGGAACGGAAATTTTCCGGAAAAAGTGGAAAATTTCACAAATAAAAGGGTTTATTTTTTATAAAAGAAAATTGGTAATTTTCATAATAAATAGGCCTATGAATGACTGGGCAAAAAAAAAAAAAAAACCCACCCGATTTTCAGCACTTTTTGGGGGCGGTGGGGGCAACTCAACATCTTTTTTTTTTTGGCCCAAACAATTTCAATCAAAAAATATTAAAATCAAGTTTTTGAGTACTTTGTTTCAAATATGTCATTTGTTTTATTTTTTGCTTGTTTTCCCATTAAAAATTGTTTAATTTTGCACATTATTGATTATTACAAATGCCAATTCCAAAAGCAATATGAAAACACACTAACATATACCAAATAAACTGATGATGTCTATCCAGCTAAAAAGTATATTTGTCAAATTTCATTTGACCTTTTCACAGGCGGGTACATACATGTATAAAATGTAAAAGGTTAAACGATAAACAACGGATCTTGAAGATGGGTTTTATGAATAGTAAAATGAATGACAATGTTGTTTTTTTTCCCCAAATTTTTGGGTCTTGAAAGATCTTTAGGGTTTCCTTTAAAAGGGGGCCCTGATGTCAGGGGGGCCCATCCAAAATGCCCAGCTACTGGAAGATGCTGTAAATTAAAAAAATTTAAATGTTAACCTAACAACCCCACACTCATCTTCTGTGACAATTTTGACAATTTTTGTATAAAATCTGAAATTAACCCCAACCCCCCCACTCATCTTCTGTGACAATTATAAAATTTTGTATAAAAACTGAAATCGTTTAAAAAAAACCCCCCCCTCATCTTCGGGCAATTATGACAATTAATATAAAAAACTAAATCATTAACCCCAACAACCCCAAACCCCTCTTCTTGGGCAATTTTGACAATTAATATAAAATTAAATCATTAACCCCCAAAAACCCACACCCATCTTCTATGACATATGACAATTGTTAAAATCTTAAATCGTTAACCTAACAACCACACCCCATCTTCTGTGACAATTATGACAATGTATAAAATCTAAAATCAGTTAAACCCCTAACAACCCACACTCATCTTCTGTGACAATTATGACAATTAGTATAAAATCTTAAATGTTAACCCTAACAACCCCAACCCATCTTCTGGGACAATTATGAAAATTTAAAGTATAAAATCTAAATCGTTAACCCTAACAACCCCACCATCTTCTGTGACAATTATGACAATTTAGTATAAAATCTAATCTTAACCCAACAACCCCACACCCATCTTCTTGACAATTATGACAATTAAGTACAAAATCTGAAATCTAACCAACAACCCCACACCCATCTTCTGTGAAAATTTAAACAATTATAAAATCTTAAATCATTAACCCCAACAACCCAACCCATCTTCTATGACAATTATGACAATTAGTATAAAATCTGAAATCGTTAACTAACAACCCCACACCCATCTTCTATGACAATTATGACAATTAAGTATAAAACTGAAATCATTAACCCTAACAACCAACACCCATCTTCTGTGACAATTATGAAAATATATAAAATCTTAAATCATTAACCCCAACAACCCCACACCCATCTTCTATGACAATTATGACAATGAAGTATAAATCTGAAATCTTTAAACCCCAACAACCCAAACATCTTCTATGACAATTATGACAATTAAGTATAAAATCTAAAATCAAACCCAACAACCACACCCATCTTCTGGACAATTATGACAATTAAGTATAAAATCTGAAATCGTTAACCCCAACAACCCCACACCATCTTCTATGACAATTATGACAATTAAGTATAAATCTAAATCATTAACCTAACAACCACACCCATCTTCTGTGACAATTATGACAATTAGTATAAAATCTGAAATCGTTAAACCCCTAAAAACCCCCACACCCATCTTCTGTGACAATTATGACAATTAGTATAAAATTAAATCTTTAAACCCCTAACAACCACACACCCATCTTCTTGACAATTAGGGAAAATTAAGTATAAAATCTGAAATCGTTAACCCCAACAACCCCACACCCATCTTCTGAACAATTATGACAATTAAAAAATCTAAATCGTTAAAACTTGTAGTTTTGCATGGTGGGGAGGATAAGAAGACAAATTCGGTGAACCATGTGAAATTTCAATTAGTAGTAATTAGTTCTGAGAGTTACCCCCAGTTCTTTTCAGAACTATACTATTGAGAATTTACATTGTCCTATATTTTTACTCAAAATCTTAAATCGTTAACCCCAACGCTTCTGTGACAATTTGTTTTTAAATGTTAATTACTAAAAAAGTTTCAATAACAACTAAAAAAAACAGTTTCCCCAAAACAATGTGACACAATGTTAAATTGGAATGCAAAAGTATGCTATTGTCATGTACTACATCATGTACCTCCCAACTGACCCGGACTCGGGTTTGGCCCAAAAATAGTTATCTCGCCACCAGTTCTTCTCGAACCAACACTCTTTACATCACTTGAGAGATACATGTAGTGCTATAAATTATCAAACCTTCTACTTTTTGTGTGGGTAGGATAACTTTCTTAGCGTAACAAATTTGTGTGCTTCTAGCAGCTCTATGGAATTGGTCCCGGATCCTGACCACACTTGGTATGAAATTGATTAATCGTATGTTGTCTTAACTTTGACCTTTGACCTTCTGTTGTCAGAGCGAGAAGGAAATGATGATCATCACCAAGCAGCGGAGAAACAGATTGAGCTGATTAGTCAGCTGAAGACCAACTCCACCTTGAACAGTTTGCTTATAGGTGAGAAAACTCAGAAATCTGTGAGAATTTCCATAATCTTTGATAAAAAGTTTTAGGAAGTTTTGAAATTTTTTTTAAATTTGATTTTTGGGAAAATACATGTAATATTAATTTCAACCTTAGTTTTCAACCCTAATTTAACCCTACACGCTCTCGATCCACAAATTTAAATGTTCTTCACAACCTTAGTACTGTCATGCTGTCCTTTCCCCAAATAACTTACAAAATCAACTGTGTGCCACCCAAAGGGCCCCTGTAAATGTTTGAACATATTAGTATGGCCTGCAATGTATCAATGGGGGGACACCACCCTGCAATCTCAGTGGTGTGACAAGTACAGAAGGGTTAACCATAGGAGGCCACTGGCAACAGCTAATGGCTTGGAGTGGCCTGAATGGGTTGTTTCTAAAAAGCACTGGTTGTAGGAGGGTTAAGTTTCATTCCCGTTGGTGCTCATGATTTGCAAAAAATTACAAATTTTGTAAAGAGCAACAATTATTTTCTCTAAGATGAATCCGCTTGGCAAATAATTTGTCAGTATGCTTAACCCTTTTACCCTAGGGGACTTTTTAGTCGACCAAGCTCACAAAAAGCACTCAAGCCTGAGCACAAAGGCCATTTGTTATAAAGCTGTAGTTTGTCCATGTTCACCCTCCATCCAAGCTTACAATGGTTGGAAGAGCAAGATGGATCTTTCCATTGATGGTGAAATAAAAAAAGGTTGCTATTATGCAATCCCTAAAAGGAGTGGAAGATCCGAATGCCAAACACCCACAGGCCATGTGTTTGTGTAAAAATTTTTAAGTAATGGGAAAAAAAGAGAATTGGCTTTAACCGTTTAAGTTTTTGGGTTTTTTTAAAAAGGGGTTTT
>CM055820.1:17879136-17960505 GCA_029582265.1 Zoroaster sp. YZ-2022
GTTGGGTTTAACCCTATAACCCCTAGGTATTCTGGCTGGAACCTTCCTGAGTCCCCCAAAATCCATCAGTGCACTTTGGAACGTGCCCTTATCTTCAAATGCACCATGCATTTGTTAATTTTTCTTTTATTCAAGCCTACGCTGTACTTCTTGCCAGGTAAATTTTGTCCCTTTTGAAGGGTGAAAGTACCAGTTGGCAATAATTGAATTTTTCAAAAAAGGGGCCCCTTTTGGAGGTTTTTTGCAGGATTTGGGGTGGTTAAAGGATTAAGGGAGTCTTTAATGTTTGTACAGGTGTGCAAAGAGACTTTTAACATTCCCTTAATATCTACCAACCCCTCAAACAGCCCCTCTTTTGACCAGATTTACATAAATTAGCGCCTCTTTGGTTACAATTTTGAATCTTATTCAAGCACCCTCTGGGGTTACTCTAACAAGACAAACATATATATACCATACTTAATTTTTTACTTCAAAACTTAAATATACATATACGTTATGTGGCAAAACAATACCTAAGTTGACAGAGTGACCCAATTTCATTTCCATGAAATTTACCATATTTTCTGATGTTGTTCCCTTTATTGCTCTTTTTTCTTCGTGTCATTCCGCCCCGGGTTTACTTCCGTCTCTTGTTGGATAAACATATTTTTTTGTAGACAACTACACAAAATATTCCTTCCTTAACCTAACCTAACCCTAACCCACCTGTCAATAACTGCTGGAGACCCTGCCCAATCAACACAACGTCAGTTGTCCAAGTGTAAAACCTGCTTGACTGCAACAAGATTCATCAGCAAGAACTAAATATCTTCTTTTCTCTGCTCACTTCAACAAGATTAATTTTTTTATTTATTTTTACATTGTTGCATTCATGTAATCAATTTTTTTTCACATAGGGGGTTTTAGCATTTTCCCCAATTTGTGGCCCCTCTTAGCCACCATACTTTGTGTATGGAAATTTTCTGGTTCCAATAACACATATACATATATTGGTCTTTCATACTTGGCAAAACAATTAAGGTGCAACAAAACCAAAAACAAAACAACAAAACCACGTCACTGCACTGATTTTGAAGCCGATTTGTGACCATAAACTGGAGACCTTTTGTTGGCCTATACTAAAAGAGTGTATTTAAATGCTAGTTATTATAATTATAATTATGACTGCTGGTGGGAGTATAGATCAGTTCTGAAGGATAGTTACAGATCCAATCAGAGTATATGTAGTGAGTAGTCGTTTTATTTTTGTACTGAATGTCCATGGTATATGTACAACTTGTGTACCAAGGGCTGGCTGTCTGGGAATCAATTTGATTGGTGCTAACAGAGTGATCGTCATGGATGCTTCCTGGAATCCATGCCATGATGCGCAGGCCGTGTCGCCTACCGCTACGGTCCAGAAGAAGAAGTGTCACGGTATCGGATGGTGACGGACAACACACTGGAGAAGAAGATATACGACAGGCAGATATCTAAGAAGGAATGTCAGGTGAGGGTTTTAAACCTTAAGTAGGGTCTTGTACACCATTTGGGTAAAATATCTATAAATGCATCCACTCATTATAAGAATGTAAAACCATTCTGAAAGTTTCAAGTTATTTGATTATGTTGTTAATATAGTCTGATAGGACCCTATCTACAGTGCTAAGACACTTCGATAGGGTCCTGACCAAGAGTTCTTCCATTCGTATACCTGTAAAGTTTGCACTGAATTTTCTCCATTTTTTACCTGTCTTCGTTGGCTGAACCAAGGAATGCAGGCACTGTAATCTCTTAACTGCCTCTTGGAGAAACGATTTTGCGAAAGATGTCTAAAAAAGAGTTTCAACATTTCTCAACAACGCCAATCTGTGTACAAACTTTTCATGCCGTTCATGCTGAATAATGCGCATGGCGATGACCTTGGGGTCAGAACATCGATTGCGCAATGAGGCGACAGGACTTTACTTCACGTCTCTTTAAATCGCCCGCACTGTCTTTTAGATAATATCCTGGTTATTCTAAATTGTCTGTTTCTTGTCTTACATTGTTTTTATTGATTGTGTTGTACATTTTAATTTTGGCAATTGTTGAATTACCAAATAAACAATCAACAGTTAAATCATTGTTTGTGTTCCAAGTTGATGGATGCACAGAGAACACCTATTATACCAAACAAAACTAATAATGGCAAAATCCACCGATTATTCTTCCCATTTGTACATTGACCCTAACTACCCCCATATCCTCCAAAACCTCACTCCTGGTTTTGCCTGATTTTGATGGATTCAGTACTCCACATAGTATAGCCCAGTGAATAGAGCATGTAGCCATGTGTACCAAATCCATCAAACTCCACCTGGCTGCTTTTGTTGGATTCAGTACTCCACAGTATAGCCCAGTGAATAGAGCATGTGGCCATGTGTACCAAATCCATCAAACTCCACTGGCTGCTTTTGTTGGATTCAGTACTCCACAGTATAACCCAGTGAATAGAGAATGATAGCCATGTGTCCAAATCCATCAAACTCCACCTGGCTGCTTTTGTTGGATTCAGTACTCCACAGTATAACCCAGTGAATAGAGAATGTAGCCATGTGCCAAATCCATCAAACTCCACCGCTGCTTTTGTTGGATTCAGTACTCACAGTATAACCCAGTGAATAGAGAAATGAGTGTGACCAAATCCATCAAACTCCACCTGGCTGCTTTTGTTGATTCAGTACTCCACAGTATAACCCAGTGAATAGAGAATGTAGCCATGTGTACCAAATCCATCAAACTCCACCCGGCTGCTTTTGTTGGATTCAGTACTCCACAGTATAGCCTCAGCGAATAGAGCATGCAGCATAGTGACCAAATCCATCAAACTCCACCCGGCTGCTTTTGTTGGATTCAGTACTCACAGTATAGCCCAGCGAGTGGTGACTGGACTCGAGTCACTCGGTCGACCAATTTTGTGACTTGCACTGACTTGACTTGGACAAAATGACTTAGGACTTGACTTGACTTGGACAAAAATGACTTGTGACTTGACTTGACTTGAGAAATTTGACTTGGACGTACATTGCAAGTCATCATGTATTTAGGTTGTTTTATTACATGTATTTTCTGGTCAATCCACAGCGCCGAATAGTTTTGTGACGGGAAAAAATGCCGTCCGGAATTTATATCTACGTAATACATAATAATAATGTGTATACTGTACCGTATGTGCCTAGTGCTAGTGTACGCTACATGTCTGATCTTCAACACAATCCGTCGTAGTGGAAGAAGTGGGCTATTACTGGTAAAGGCATTGCATTAATATTCAAAATAATTTATACAACGGCTGGAGCGAGGTTATAGCGACATTAGTTAGAATTTGTAAAGTGTTGAACAAATTACGCAAATTTTTCAGTAAACAAAACGAATAGCTATTTTGACTCAAAATATGTTTATTATGTGTGTAATCATTAAAGGGTACATGTGTTTTTTTTTAATGTTTTACCTGTAAAAGGGAATTTAAAATATTTTACTGACGTAATTTTAAATTCTCTACATCACCTGTGCAAGCGTTGTCAAGTTGTCAACACAGAATCAGTAAGATTTCATGCAAGCGTTGTAATACATGGATCAGTCCGTGATTTTAACAAATGTATTGTTTGTGACAATTAACAGCGACGAATAACTAAACAGCAATTACTAGTTTTTGGGCGATACAAAAGTTATCTTCTTCCAAATTACCAAATTCGAGGCCCATATAAGAGTGTAATACCATCCGTGGTTCCGTCCTGGGAGAAAAATGAATTGTCCCATGTAACAGCTTCAACCGTCTGCAAATTTTGCATTAAATATTGAAATGAACCACTCTAAATACATGTTACCTACATAGATTGATAATTTTCAGATTAAAAAATTAAAACCTCAATCTTCTTCTAACTTACACAACCCCTAATTTCTGGACCGAATTGATGAAAATACCTGGTTCCTGTTTTGTAAATAACTGAATTCGATGCGGACACCAACAAAACAATGACGCACTACGCCACTATAAGGATAGAGGATTCCAAATGAATGAACCACTGACTAAACACGAGACTAGGTGAAGCGAGATGAACAGATTTAATGCTACGATAAAACACGAGGCAACAAGATGGCAGCGCCATGAGTACAACAACAACTACAGGGCTGCTTATAACACAACTGGACTGCTTCTTTTCTTCCATCAACTGAATCTACAATAAGGAAAAAAACTAACCGACGGGCATAGCTACAAGAGCAACCAAAAATAGGAAAAGCAGTACATATACTGTATATCTATGAAGCAAATGTAATTATTAAAAAGCCAAAGTCAATGTTTGAAAGTTCCAGTCAAATACAGAACATGAACCATGAATGATCTCAAAGTGGACAATATGATACGGTGAACAAATGAATATCCAATTATACCAAATAATTGATTGGTAAAAACAAAGGCCTTCATAGGTGGACTACCCTCCAGCCTTGGGGATTATTCGCCCGTAGAAACAAATATGCAATAAACCGTAAACATGAAAACTAACAGTCAAGAACAAGTCTTTAAAGTGTTTGGGTGAGGCTGCGCTGGACGCCGAGGCGCCTGGGAGCAAGTGTGATTGAGCATGGTTGGGTTGATGTAGAGGCACCCGTGGAGTTGGTGGAAGTCCGCTTCACCCTTACTGTTAGGGTGGTTGTCAGGCTGGTGGCTCAGATCAGAGTGGCTGTCTGGTGTATCACCTCCATCAGAGACTGGAGCAATTTCTGGAGGGTCGTCTGCTGGTGTCGATATTTCTGTGGGATTTTGGGTGGGTCTGGGGTCGTGTGCTGGTTGATGATAGGCGTCTTCATCAACGGTGTCATCAGGTGCGAGCATTTTGTGTCGTGAGTGTGTTCCCAGTGGGAATAGACCTTTAACATTCAGACTTCTTTACTCGATAGCGCTGATCTTAGCTGTGAGCCAATGAACTTGCGAATGTTGCCATCCGCCTTCTACAGATGATCGGTATCGGGTCTCTTGCACGAGTTTTTCGGCGTCGGAGTACAGGTGACTAAATCACCAACTTCTACCTGTGGTGTTTGAGCGAGCGGGCGTGGGGTGCTGAGCATTCACTATGGGGTGGTTGGTGAGCGAAGCTGATACTGGGTCTGAATCATTTGCAGGTCGGAGAAAGGGATCTGTTGATTGGTAAACTGATCACGCTGATGCCACATTTCTCGGCAGAGAGACCACGAGGGATGCGGTATTCAAGTTGGC
The DNA here is from genome assembly GCA_029582265.1 of Zoroaster sp. YZ-2022. Lineage (NCBI taxonomy): Eukaryota > Metazoa > Echinodermata > Asteroidea > Forcipulatida > Zoroasteridae > Zoroaster > Zoroaster sp. YZ-2022. The sequence goes on from CM055820.1 coordinate 17,884,373, forward strand.
AGTTGCGGCAGAGGCTAGGGTGTAGTGGAACCTCCCATGGGGTCAAAGCGAAATTCTTCTTCTAATTCACGAACTGCCTTCTCTGCTACTGATTCTTATTGGGGTTTTGATGCGGCCAATCTGGTGCACATGTGGTTTTGTTGAGAAGGTCGCATGGACCAGGCGTGAGACCCGGGGCGGGTCGTGCAATTACTGCAGGAGGATCCGTCTGGCGCGGAGTTCAATGCAAGGCGAATCAATGCGCTCGGTGTGTCATGCGCTCATTGTGAATAAGACAGGAGGTGGTGAATGAGCGGGTTGTTTCTCTCTACGAGGATAAGTTGGCGTTGCATTTGATGACATCGGCAGAAAGGAGACACCAACTGCATCAGGTGGGTCCCGCTGGACGTTCGATCACGTCTGCGAGGTGTAAATAGCGACGCGCATTGGTGACAAGTGGCTGACTCGGTCGATGGCTTTGTCCATGTCGAGGCATAAAGTAACGGTTGGTCACAGTGTAAGTTGGTGGCGTGTTGGATGGTGTGTTGGATGTGGAGGCGGTGAGGAGGCCATTGAGCACTGGCGTGGGATAATGATGCATTCACGGCGCGGAGAAAGGGCTGGTCACGGCGGAAATCAACAAGCCATCTTTGGCAACAGATGCTCGTGAGGTGCACGCTGACATCTTTGATGTTTGTAAGCTTCTTTGATGGGCGAGTTCCTGAACAAGGTGAGCATGGGTGCGTCGTGGGTCCGGATTCAGACTGGACCTCTGACCAACTGCTCTACTGGTGAACGGAGTTTGTGTTACCAGAAATCACATCCTCGGCTGATATGCGTGTACTGGACTCTTCTTCACGCTTCACGGGCACGATTTTGCAGGTCGGCAATGGGCGTGGGCTGCAAAATCAGAGGACATTGCTGACTCGGCAAGGTGCCGTCGATGCTTGATAGCGGCTTACCGTGGAGAGGAATGTGAAAGCAGCGGGCTTGCCGAAAATTCACCGCAGCATAGTTTCTCAAAAGGCTTGCACACAGGGTTTGCTGTCGGTGAGGATGCACGCATGATGTTTCGACTGAATGATGAAGGGACTGAAATGCTGGTCGATGCAGAGATAGAGAGGCTTCTACCGCATGGTAACCACGGGGCTGGCGACCGCAATTTGCACTGAAGAATCCTGCCATCGGTTTAGCGTTACGGTGATGTAGAGGTTGAGCGATGCTGTGCTTTTGACCGAGCCATCAGTCACGATCCATAGCTGGTCATCTGGCGAGGGAGGTGATCGTTTGGAGGTCAGTGCACTTGTGCCCTTTTGAAGGCAGCCGAAGGTCATCGGACCACATAAGTTTGTCTTAGTTTGTCGTCCAGCCACTGCACCATCCAATAGGGACATCAGGCTGGAGCAATCCGGAATCACTCTTGACAAGACTTTGAGCGCCGATGAATGACTTAATCCACCAATTTTGTCTGGGTGGAGCAGTTGAGAGGGTGGCAATCCGATGAGGCTGGCTTGATAGTACCATTGGACCAGATCCAGCCTAAGATGGTTGTGCTCGGGCGAGACGACTGTTTTGGTGCAGATAATAGTAGGTGGCTTTTGTATAGAGCATGTAGAACCAATCTCCAGTTGTTGAGCAGCTCTTCGAGGTGTTGCCACCGCGTAGAGGTCATCAGTAAGTTTTGCTACAACACCTTTTCCAGAGGTCTCCCAGGATGCGGCAGAGCTCTTCTAATGCTTTCAGGCCAGGCATCCATTGCGGATCTGGTATACCACGAACACCACGAAATGGTGTCGCGACTCACATATTTCATCGACTGGCGGGACAGGGAATCTGTGAGCACTAGTGAGGTCAGTGGCTAGGTATTTCCACTGGGCGATTTTGCGCAATGGTCGACATCTGGCATGAGAGAGGCTGGGCTTGCTGATCTGCCACATCTGCAAAGGCAGTGACAAGGCGGAAGCCACCACTTTGTTTTGATCAGGACCAGGATTTGGGTACTGACAGAATGACCCATGTCTTCTGGCGGCAAAGACTCGAGCTTCGAGGTTGTCAAATTTGTGTTGAAGTTCCAGGCTTGTCTTGAGCATATTGGCAGGCGCGCCTTGTAGGGGGTTGGACTGGGCCCATGTTAACCACAGCCTCAAAGGGACCAGCAAACGCCATTGTAGCCTGGAATGCTGGGTTGAATACTCGTGTGTTGTCATGAAGGCGCGGAACTGCTTCATGTCAGGGTTCAATGTTGTTGGGATCAAGTGAAACTGCGTGCTGAGTCGTTGGGTGGGACCACCGGGTGTGGGTCTGTGGTGCACTCTTTATGTCTTTCAGGGTCATCCGTATGGGAATTGTCTGGGTGAGGTAGAACACTGGGCTCACCCAGCAGAATTGCTCCTTCGCTTGAGGACCAGGGGCTCGTCTGTGAGGTTTGGGATGCGAACTCTTCCTGCCACGCTTTGGATGAGAGCAGGAGGGGCACAGGTTGGTTATGATGGGTACTTTGGTGGGCATCAGTCGAGGTTCCAGTGCAAACATGGCGTCATCAGTAGGACTGCCAGGTGGGAGCTCAAGCTCACGAATTCCCCTGGCCACTACGGTTGTGGTTTGGGGAGGGCTTAGACATGGGCTCGGCGCACTGTGTGGCGGTCTTGGGGATCTGGTTGATCCATAGTGTATTGTGCCATTGCCCAGCATGATCTGGCGTCTGGCGGGCGGATTGCAACTATCATTTGCTTCCATGAAGGGGTCCTCTCGAGAATATCGACGTCGAGGTTTTCATCACCCAATCCTCGAATCAAATCACTCCCATCACGTGTTAATGTGATGTTGGTTTCACGACAACGACCAGGGGCGAGGACCCATCAGCCTGATGGGCAGATTGTAGCTTCGTGCGCATTGTGGCTCCTAATCTCTTACTGTTGTCTCACGGATCATGTTGCCTGTTGCTCCGCTATCGATGGTAACACCGAACAGTGTGGTGGTCATGGAATGTGGCGTATGGGATGTGACTTGTACACGTAGGGTTGTCGGTGTTTCTGGAGTGGGTGGGTTGTCGGCCCTCTGCCGAGGGCAACAGGTCATTGAGTTGTCGGATTCATCGAGTATATTTGCGACTTACGGGCCCTTGCGTACTGTGCGGTCTGGCTCGGGTGAATGGGGACATTCACTGAGGAAATGGCCGAATGCCACGCCACTTGTTTGCAGAGGGCAAGACTCTGGCCGGGAAGGCTTGGGCGAAATGAGGTTGAGGTGTCGTCCGGCGATGGAACTGTGGTTTGGACGTGGGCGCATGGACGTGCACTGTCAGAGGTGTGGAGCTCGTCTAACAGTGAATCGCGCTTGGGATATTTCCGCTTAATTGAAGCAAGGGTGCTGGCGAAGATGGCACCATAAGCGTTGATGAGGCGAGCCATGTCACACAATGTGGTTTTCAGTGAAGGCGAGTTCTTCATCTTCAATGACAACTTGGCCATGGTGGAGATGCCACTGTCCGACGGAGAGATTATCTTCAACAATGCCATTATGCGTTGGTACAGGTCTTCAGGCGTTCATCGGCATTAAGGTGAAGTGATGCCAAATCAAGCATATGCCACAGTGGATTGAAGCGAAGTGCATCGGATTGACTGCCAAATGCTCATGACAGAAGTTGAGTTCTTCACAATTGTGTTTCTGGAGATGATAGGACAGTAGTTTGCAATTTGTCCCAGCATGAGTTCAAGCATGGACACTTTTGTTGAGCGGTCCGCGTTTGTCAGCTGGAACTTGGTCATTATCATCAGTGAATCCACGGAGGGGATGTCTTTGTCTTCTTGTCCCATGTGAAGTTTTCCCGAAAGGGGCAAAGTTTGGGTCGAGTGATAAGGTATATTGTATGTTGTGCTTCCATATCGAAGGAGGTCACTGTTTCAGTCTTACTCAGAGACCACTGTTTTGGAGCACGATGTGTAGAGGCCATTCTGAAAGGGGTGGGAGTCACTCCTGTGGGAAAAGGTACAAAGTCAGTGTTATTACACAGCTGTAGTATCAGCTGTGTAGCCGCTCACCTGCTTGTGAAAGATGCAAACGGATCTGGAGTCCAAAATGGCACTCAAACTTGACGGTTTTCTGTGACGACCAGTCTTGTTATGAGCTTAAAAGTGCGTGGAAATGTTTCCAACGCTGCCACCACGCCACTATAAGGATAGGGGGATTCCAAATGAATGAACCACGGCTAAACACAGACTAGGTGAACGAGATGAACAGATTTAATGCAACGATAAAACACGAGGCCAACAAGATGGCAGCGCCCATGAGTAAACAACAACAACTCACGAGGCGCTATAACACAACTGGCGCTAGGCCTACACAATTTTGAAGCGTTAACGCTCATACTTGGATTTGTTTGTGAGTTTCTGGTCTTCAATAGTCATTTATTTACCTCCATCATGTTATCACTTGTTTTTCATTTATTTTATTCAATCAGCAACTTATATTAATGAAGTAAAAATCGCTAAACATCTTCAATAAAGTGTCAATCTTTAGGCCTACAGTGTACATTTGAGCCTATACGTTTCACCATACATTTCCTTCACATGTACTGCATGCACGATACACGGTACACGTGTGCTTGTATAGTTTCTAGAAAATATTGTCCGATGATTACAGCGAGGTTTCAGGGTTATTGAGATAAATGTGTCAATTATGTATATCCTATAAACAACAAATGACAAACACTGGATTTATTCTCACTGCCAAGACAGGGAACATGACAAACAGAACATTATTATAGGCAAAAAAAAAAAAAAAAGCTCAGTTTCTGGGATCTCCGTGCAGTGGCCTCAGCTAGACCTGCACGTCGGCATTTTATTTTATTATTTTTGCATGAAACGATTCCAATCGCAGCCACACTTTTCACATAGGGTATAAACGTTGGTGATTGTAGAGTCCTCTTAGCCACCATACTTTGTATAATGGAAATTTGGTCCCCGCCTACACATGTAAAAACAATTTAAACAAAACAAAACAAACAAAACAAAATCGCGTCACGCACCAATTTTGAAACTGGAGACTTTTTTAGCCTTATTCGGGACGATAAATGACTTGTGACTTAACTTGACTTGAGAAAATTTGACTTGTGACTTGACTTGACTTGGGAAAATTTGACTTGTGACTTGACTTGACTTGAGAAAATTTGACTTGAGACTTGACTTGACTTGAGAACATTTGACTTGTGACTTGACTTGACTTGAGAAAAAATGACTTGGTTACAACACTGGAGCCATGTGTACCAAATCCATCAAACTCCACCTGGCTGCTTTTGTTGGATTCAGTACCTCCAGTATAGCCCAGCGAATAGAGTATGTACCATGTGTACCAAATCCATCAAACTCCACCCGGCTGCTTTTTGTTGGATTCAGTACTCCAGTATAACCCAGTGAATAGAGAATGTAGCATGTGTACCAAATCCATCAAACTCCACCGGCTGCTTTTGTTGGATTCAGTACTCCACAGTATAGCCCAGCTAATAGAGTATGTAAGATGTGTACCAAATCCATCAAACTCCACCCGCTGCTTTTGTTGGATTCAGTACTCCAGTATAGCTCTAGCCGAATAGAGCATGCCATGTGTACCAATCCATCAACCTCCAACGCTGCTTTTTGTTGGATTCAGTGACTGTGTATAGCAGCCATGGATGCTTTGCATTTGCTACTGTACTCAATTCCATCAAACTCCAACAATAGGGGTACCTTTTTACTGCATGTTGATGGATTTTGGAAGATTTGGGATGGTTTCTAGCTAAATGCCTATATGAAGTTAGGTTAAATGAAGTGATTATGCTAAACTGATTACGCTTTCCCAATTTCCATAGAGTTGATCATTATCTCTATTTTTCTACTGAATAATGCGAGACCGGGTCGCGATTAACTCAATCCGAGATGAACCTGACCAAGAAGGAGGTGGAGCGCTCCTGAGTTTGATGCGGATGCGGACGACACACCCTATGAGGATTTCAGCAATCTGGCTTCAAAGTTCAGTGACCTCATGCTTCGAATATCTGCAATAACTTTAGCAACTTTCTTAGCAAAGTGAGTTATTCAAGTAGCACATTATGACAGAGGAATCGATTAAAGGGACCATGTCGTCACGATCAACAGGGCATGGAATCAAGTACTAGTTTTAGATAAACGCAGTGACTGAAAATGACACCACTGCTGCTACATAAATCAGCCAGTATTTTAGTCATTGTGTTCAAAGACACTGATTCCATGCCCTGTTGAAAGTCTACTCTGATCGTGGATATTGGCCCTTTAATAGATGGTTTCTTGTTCTACATATGAATTTTTTTTCTTTTTTGACAGTTATATTAAAATAGTTGGACAGAGTGACTTGTTAAATTCTGTTGTAGGTTTGTGAGTATCACTTTTTATCGGGAAACATGAATTACTAAAAATAAAGCATACCTGCTGCTTCACTGACTTACACAAAAACATGAACTTTGTGGGTCTGCCATTCACAAGAAGATGAAAATATTGTTGTCTTTAAAAAGTATTTATAATAAGGTTTGCACTATTGATATAAATGCCATTACCGTGTTTTGAAATAAATGTCGTATTGAATCGAATATTGAGTTGAACAAAATTGCCAATGTGTTGAACAAATAATTTATGTTAATGAAGAAGTTGCATATGATGTTGCATATTTGTAGAACAAAGTACATATTTTATAAGCAAATCATGTATTTTGTTGCACTCAGGAACCACTTTAAAACAATCAACAATCATTCTCCGAAGACGATCAGAGCATACTGATTGAAATGTCAATTGTAACCAATCAGGTTCTTTTCAGAACTGTTTACTACTCAAAGAGAATTTCTGCATGGTGTCACTGCAAACAGTCTGTGCTTATCCTTTTCACCATGCAAAGCCACAAAGTTTTCAACTAAATCTATTCAATCAGGCTCCGTTCAGCACTGAGTCGCTCCTGTGGGATCGCAAGGACCGGAGGCTGACTCGCCGAGCGGATGGCCAAGAAGGGTTATGAGGAGGAGAAGAGGATGAGGGTGTCCTACTCGCCCTCCTACTCGGCTTCTATCCCAAGAACGAAACGCCCCCATCCAGAATACACAACCACAACCACAACCACGGGGGCGGCATTGGGCAATCGGCATACGGTGAGTGGCATGAATTGTCAAAATTGTCATCATAGACACCTTTGTTGAGTCATTCTCCTGAAGATGATCAGACTATACTGATTGTAACATCAGTTATCACAACCTCTAAGATATTTATAGTTTGATGAAATTCTTGCGTCGGTTGACAATTGATTTAATTTTTGAACTACACCGATGTGTGTGTGTATAGCACTGAATACTCAGTGCTTTCTGAGTGTCTGTGAAAAAACTTCACAGGCTACTCGGGCGGGATTCGAACCCACCTCCTGCTTACTAGTGCAGGCGTCTTAACCTCTCGACCACCAAGCTTGCCCGATGACGATTGGCTGGCTAGAATCCTATATAGTAGCGGTGCTGTGATATTTATAGTTTGATGAAATTCTTGCGTCAGGTGATAAACACTGATTTAATTTGCCCTACACCGACGAGAAGCACTGAGTATGCAGTGCTATACACCGCCGTGTAGGGCAAAAATCAAATCAATCCTAAGAGATTGTTTACATGGTGCTACGAAACCTTACTCCTGCTGGACTTCCACCATGCAAAGCTTCATATCCTACTAAAGGTGTTTTCACCAACATATTAATAATTGTGCAGCTTTTGGAGCCACACTCCTCTCCCTCCTGCTCATCAATCACACTGCAACAACTTACACGTTTGTTTATGTTGTAAACCGAGGACCTCCTATTGTTATATTCTTTGTTCCCTTTGTTGGTGGACTTGAACTTTTTAGGCATCTCTCATTTGATTTGTACACGTTTTCAACCGACGTTTTGCCAACAATAACTGCCAACTGAGGAACCATTGTTCCCTTTGTTATAAGTCCTCGATTTACACAAATGATCACTTTCAGATGCTATGCCTATGGGTCTTAGTATTAACTAGTTCCCAAGATAAAAGGCAGCTTAACTTTTTTATAACAATAATTAATACATAACATTTGTTATTGAGCACATTTCATATCCATCTCTCAATCATTTACTTAACAAATTATAATCACCCTTCAACATAAATTTCTGGTAAATAGAAATATTTTGTCTTGTTACGAAGGCAAAACTGCATCAGATTTTAAATAAAAGAAATAGCTAGATAAATAAGAATAATAATTTAGACTTATATGTGCACGTTAACCACCAAACTGGTGATCAAGGCGCATTTATAAATGATTACCCCTGCTCAATCGGTGCATGTGGCCTAATCAAACACAACAACCAACTCTGCCCTCAAGGTACCCATTTACTCCTGGGTGGAGAGAAGCAATTACGGTAAAGTGTCTTGCTCAGACACAAGCACCATGGTGCAGTTGATTTGAACCACATTCTGATGACTCGCCATCAGAACACAAACCGACGCACTAAACCGCTCGACATGGCACTCCATCCACTATATACATAATGTAGAGTACAAGATATATGCATCATCATTATACACGATTATAACACAGATTGTAATTTGTTCGTTACTTTCCTCTTCTCCCAGAATGGCAAGTCAGGGTCCCCAATTTTCAATTCCATCCTATGGCCAATATACATCCCATCCAGTCCACGCCGGTGCAAGGTTTCTTCCAGGCTATACCTCTGGAACACAACAACGATTAGCCGATTTGCAACAAGCGGGTGTCAATGCAGAGAATTGCGCCACAACTGGTAGCTATGACAACAAACGGTAAAACTGAAACTGAAACAAAAATCTCTCAGTTCTTGAAAAGTGATAGTTGTTTTTCATTTATTGTAATTCATGTAATGACACCGATAAAATCTTTACTCTGAAAACGCAATGAAAAGTCACTTTTCTGTGAAATTTACCTTATGGTAAGAACTGCTTTTATTACTGCAAATCACTGTGAAAATATCTTGAAAAAACTATTTTTGCCATGAAAGCATAGTGAAAATGTTAGGAGTACAGTGCTTTCAACACAGTAACAATAAAATAGCCATTTTGTTTCAGGGCATTGTCACAGTGGTCTGTCACTATGAACATGCAGTTAACCGCTTTAAGGTAAATTTCTGGGCATAGTGAGTTTTCACAGCATTTCACTGTATAGATTTTGTAGAAGGCAGGAGTGAAGGTTGGAGAGAATTAATAACATTTATTGCTATAGCGCATTTGCTATTCTGTTTGAAATTAATATCTGAACAAATTGTGTGCAGGTTGTAATGGTAGCTGCGTGCAGATGCAGTGTGTATGACCAAAGGCGTTAGCCAGGATTTAAACTAGCGTGTCCAAATTTGCTGGAAATTTCAAACAGGGTGTCCAAATTGTTCACTTACAATACGTTTACATGTAAATGACAGATGAAATAGGGTGTCCAAAATTGAAACAGGGTGTCAAAGATACCCAGACACCCATCTGGCTAATACTGTGATGAGCGTCATTACCGATTCATTCTATTGTGATTGAGTGTCTTGCTCAAGAACACAAGCACCAGGGCATAATTCTTCCAACTAGGCCATGTTGCTTCATTAACAAAGAATATTTGAAAAAAAGAAAACCAAACCAAAACAATTTTTTGTCCAGACAAGCCATAGACTAAACAACAACAAAAATAAGATTTAAGACATTTAATTAAATGAAAACAAACATTTTTGAGAGTTAATTGGAATTATATATCCCTTTTTATTACTTTCTTATTTGCTTTTGTGTTACACGAACATTGTATTGCCAGGTGTCAACACTCAGTCATCAGGTCCTGTCATTAAGGCCGATCAGACGGTCACTTCATCAAGACTCAAAAAGGGCCTGTACCTCACACCACCGATGGTAGGATCCTGGCTGTGCGAGGCCGAACAGGGGTCAGATGGACAGGGGGCCTCAATGCTGTCCCTTCCTTGGGCCAGTTTGGTTTGTTGGCACCTGGAGGTGGCAATGTCTCTGGTATGCACCCCAGTGCTGGGGAAGCTCCACTGCTGAAGTTCGAATACAGAGTGTCGGTGTCAGAAGTGGGATAAGCAGCTGATGATGTGCAATCTGCCCACTGCATCCACAGGATCTGGTGGTGGCGACGCCTCAGCTAAAGTGGACATTGTCGATTCAAACAGGATGAGCGTGCAGGAACTGCGAGACAAAAACGACATAACTGCATCTCTTGCCAGCAGCAGCAGTAGCAATGATAACTTTATACCGCAGCAACTGCGGTTTGCCGCCCAAGCGGTACCTAGAACCCAACGCAACATTGGGCTATCCACAGAGTCTGCGGTCACTGAACAACTTGGCTTTAGGCGACAGCTTTTAATGCACGACAAGTATGCAAAACATGCCCCTTTAGCAGCGTCCCATCACAGAGAAACTTATCAGGTATTACGGCTTCCACCATCTCATTAAGTCAAAGCACAAGCTCCCGAGAGTGTCTGATACCTACGACCAGCATCTGTACTGTAAGTCATCAGGTCTTCTAGCCTCTGTAACGACGCCTGAGACTAACTTCACAGCAATCAGCATTGAGGAGTACGCCAATGGGCGGGAGGTACATTTTTAAGCTGCTATTGGTATGTTCGCTCTGCCATCTAACAATATTTCGGTGCCACTGTTCTCCCGCCATCTGTACGGCTTTCCTACCGAAAGCTTCTGTAAATATGGACTCTCATTTCACTGACTTTGAATAACTTACTGGACGCGGATCCTTAAATACAGCCAATAAGAACCCAGGAGGGTGACGAAACCTCAGAACAAAGTACAGTTGGTAACTTATGGATCGACCGCTCAAAAATTAAACAAGATCTGTGGATCAATATTTTTCAAGAGTTGGTTTATTGGTTGAGGGCTACCGATGAATTTAGATAAATGCGTACAGACTTGCTGAATATTGTCTGCTTGTGTGTTGATAGCGAAACAAGTTGGTAGTACTATTGTGAACATTCGAGAATGTATATATAAGATATGAGACGATATGAAATATTTGAAAGAAAAATAGGTATGTATATTGAACATAAAATGTTTGTCCAAATGTCCATAGAAAAGAATATCCAGTTTAAGATTCAGTTTTGCCCAAAGGCTCTTAAAAAAACGACCAAATTGTTAAAAAGTTCACAATGTTGCTTGGGAAGCTTAAAAGGGCCTTGTCCTTGAAGTAGATTGTGTTATGATTTGTCGTTGGTGTTGGTTCACAAGGTAACCTAGCCTCTACTTTCCTTAGTCTGATTGCCCCGGGACATTTTGTCGATAACAATCGGAGAATACTGGTCAGGAAATGCTGGCTTGAACTCATAGAACCTGGAAGCATACATGTACATTAAGAGATGTTCAGTCTTGTGCCATCACTGTATGATCAGAGCAGACTTTCAACAGGGCATGGAATCGGTGTCCGATTTTAAGAGTGAACACAGTGACTGAATATTACTGGCTCATTGTACGCAGCAGCACGATAATATAGCTCATAGCGGGTATTATGTTTCAGTCACTGACTTAATGTAGAACTAGCACTCGATTCCATGCCCTGTTGATCATTAACGATATTTTTCGCTTTAGCGATGTTGTACATGGATTCCGAAAGTTCCAATTAATAACTATAGATTTGCTAAACACAGATAGAATTATAGACCTTATTTACTTCAATCAAACCACATGTATTGATTGTCTGGGGATCACCAGAGATTGGCGTGTATGTGAATCGCATGTAGCTGTTACAATAAACAAGCCAGCGTAACGCATGATGCAGCGATGAAGCCAAAACCCAGATGCGAAGTTTTTGTTTTGCGTCACTCACGTGTTCAGATAATGTTTTGCATCACACTTTAAATTAATAAACTCAACTATTTATTAGTCTAATAGTGTTTCCTGATCAAATTATTACACAAAACATGAAAGAAAATCATCTATTTAAAAGAAATTACTTTATAATTAAATGTTAAGCGAACCCGATACAGACGATTAATGAAGATAAAGTTTGCACTTTTTGGGGACTGGCGACAGAAGTTGTTTTCAGTAAATAACCATGTAGGTGATATCCAAAATGGCCATGTACATGTAATCTATAAACTTGAGAGAAAGCATTGAAGAGAAAAGCGATGAAAGAATGTTTTGATTGTGGGAGGAATCCACGTTAACTTATCAGTGATATATGACATTATTGTACAAGATTGTAGCTTTTATATAAAACATGCCACTGATTTCTCAAGTTTTTTCCAAAATTTTCATAACTCTCCTTGCTCCAGATTTTCCGTTTTCTGTTGTACAGAGCTTGTATGAATCTCTAAAATGGCTATGATTTGGGCTTTATATAGGTTATAATTTTTTATGTTAGAACAATATTGTAAAACCCAGGGCTTCCAAATTATTTACCCCCTCCCCAGATACTAAGCGTCTCCTGACCCTTGGGCATTTTTGCAGGACTTTTCTATTTTACAATAATTCGAATCATACAGATCTGACCTTGAAAGGTTTTGTTTCTGTAAGTGTTCTTGCCTGGGCCTTCTAGTGCAATTTAAAGCCAATATCTGCAAATGCATGATCTATACTTTCTAAGAATTAGACATGAACCAACTGTGAAAAGCTCTTATTATGTCACAGACTTGATAGCAGAAAAATGGTTGGCAGCATTCAGATTTTTAAGTATTCATTCAAACATGGAAGTCTCATGTTGACGAAATTCGGTGTGGAAACTATTTACTAAAATTTAAAAAGATTTTATACCATCATCAACTTTGGGCAGTTTATATGTAAGCATGATCAGTTATTTACTTAGAGATATGCAAAAGCATATAGTGGCTTTGTGTGCGATGTACCACCTAATCTACAGTGTTGTGTTCTGGTGAAAGATATCTGATTGGTGTAGCAGGAAGGCATTCAGAAAGACAATGCCTTGTCCAAAATGCTCCTCAAATTTTGAAATCTAATTATCTACAAATGAAAAAATAATACACATTGTTTGTATATAAATGTTATTTAATTTGTTGCCTTTGATCAAAAAGCCTGTTGGAGTTGAAGCGTGGGTCCCTTACCGCGATTAGAGGTTTTTTATTCAGTTTTGTCGAGAAAAAGTCCATCTATATCTGATGCCTTTGTATTAATAGAAATGTAACAATTTGAAGGGTGTCTGTTTTTGTTGTTGTAAAACCTCAAATTATCCTATCAAGCTTAAAATAAGCTACACCTAGATTCTTTCATGGCTGTAGTCATCACCGCACTTAACAATGCTGAAAACTCTTGTCTACCTGTTTCAATGCCATTTGGCATAGCAATTATTTGTTTGAAGCAAAAGGCAAAAGATGGGCAGGAAGGCCTCAAAATTTGTAACTTTGTCTGGCGTTACATGTTCTGGAAAAAAAAGGGTTCAGAATTATGCATTTGTAATTTACCCTTGTTTTCCTAAATAAAGTCAAATCCAGTCCAAATCAAATGAAGCGATCGTCATACCTTATTCTAAAAGAGTGTTTCAAAGAATTGAAGAAACCATTATTAATGGAAATATATTGTTAAAAGATGTTGAAGATATTGACAGGAAAGAGATGGGATTGTCTTCAGAAGTGATATTGCATATATCCCAGAGTTGGGGACTCTCCTTTGTGTGCTGTCATAGTGTATATGAGAGATGGAGTCAATTTTGGGTTTATATTAAAAGTAAATTAAACTCAAATTAAGCTCATATTTTCTGAACCAAATTGTAAACTTATAATAGACTATATCTGGTGCCTACCATCCATGTGCATGATTTCTCCATATCTTACATTGAAATATCAATTTATTTATTGAAGTCTATTTTTAAGTTATTTGCTTGATAGATAGATCAACAAATTTGGCGTTGGAGACATTGTATGTCCGTTTTTTTAGTTGATACTTCATTTACCATTTGTACATGTGCTTAATTTCCATCTCATAGTATATCATTGGATGTGAATGACGGATATAGCCTGCATATCGCATGATTTTGCCATACTGAGTTGTGGACAACTATTTGATAAAGTGTTGATTGATGCCATTTTTTGGTGATAAGCTACAATTTAGGCTCTTTGAAAGCATGAGGCACCAGTAAAGGTCTGCCTGTACTAAAGATTACCACACTGGTAAACTTGTACTTACCAGTAGCTTTCAGTAATGCAGAAGGTGTTGCACCCAAGGGTTTCCTGATTGGGGCCTGTTGGTACCCTCATTGAGAGAAAGGGTTTCAGTCAGGATGAAGGCATCTCCCAATCAGGATGAGCTGGCAGAAGAGTGTCGTTGTCACCCAAGATTGTCCAGATTGGTGCCGATTAGGGGAGAATAGGGTTTAAATCCAGAATTGAGGTATCCCCAGCCGAATAGTATATGTGAATGTGATGTCATTGTCACCCAAGGGTTTCCTGATTGGTACACCCTCATTGGGAGAATAAGGTTTCAAACAGGATAGTATATTTCCCAATGAGCCCTAATCAACATGAATTATGCGCCATCAGAGTTTTGTGATTGGGGCCTTTTGAATATCCTCATTGGGAGAAGAGGACAGTCAGGAAAAAAAAAAATTTCATCTAAGTAAAGTTGACAATCCACCCTGTGAGCTTTCAGTATACCACCATACAAATGGCTGTATTCTGCACATGTTTTGTTACAAATACACAGTGCATATGTGCGTTTTCAGAGTAGCTAAATTGCAAACGTATCAGTAGATACTTTTAATTAAAATACGACTTATCAAATAAAATCTCTATGAAGAACTACAAAACCCTTTGTGTTGATTACCCGTTACTGTGAATGCCATCAGTGATCATAGGCACCATATTATGCTATAATACATGTACATTGGGGGCGGTGGCATGGGTGCTGCACCCTTTTTATTGCTCTTGTAAATAAATTTAATCTGTCGCATGCCACAAATTTAACCCTTATTATGATGTGCCTTGGCGCCCTCCCTTTCAGATACCCTGCATCTGAATAAAACAAAGATTTCTACACGAAGCCTGGAGAAACTCTGAATAGCAGACAATGAAAAATGTTTAATTGTGGGAGGAAAACCCTCCATAATCAAGGCGGGGTCTGAAAACTATAGTGGGATTCAAACCAGGGGTGGACCAGCCAGGGAAAGAATGGACTAATACCACACTATTAAATAAAGACAAAGATCATTGTCCATTACAGGCATAAATGTTTGAAAATTTTCAGTGAAATTTAATGACTATTTCATGTGATTGTTAGTCATTATTTGCTGCTTGCTCCCACACATAACCATGGCAGCAGTTACTGTTCAAATACATGAAAGTCATCCTTGAATTCCAAGACACAAAGTTATGGAGAGAGAGAGAACACAAGGGACAACTGTTCAGTAAAATTATAACCGACTCTGACAATATTGTTTTTCACTTTTAGCAGAAACATAGTAAGCATAAGTTTGAACCAAGTTGGTTATTTCATACAAAACCCCCTTTGCGGGGTAACCTAAAAACAAACATTTGTACATTTGGCAGCTAATGTTTTGTTGAGAATATTTAGTGGATAGTCCACTTCTCCATTTCCCACATACAGGTGACACAATTTCATAGAGTTGCTGAACAGAAAACATTGCTTACCAGGTTTCTTTGATTTTCAGCCAATAGGCTTTCATACAAAATACATGCATTTTGGCGACAGTCCGTTTTAATAATGCTTAGCAAAATGTTCTGCTTATAACTAATTTCTTTGGTTATAAATAATTTGTATACAAAATGTATGCCTTTTTGGCTGGTAGTCTGTTCTATATTGATTATGGCGTTGGGTGTCGTGGCGAGCGGTCTAGCTTACGGACTCAAGTTCTGGTGTTAGCAGCAGAATGTGGGTTCGAATCCGGCCGTGACACTTGTGTCCTTGAAACAGGAACCTTAACCATAATTGCTTCTCTCCACCCAGGAGTTAAATGGGTACCTGTGAGGGCAGAGTTGGTTGATTAGCCCTATATGCGCTGTAATATGGCAGCAATTGAACATATACTCCCAGGGAGCTGAGATGGTTTCAGGAATGATTTATGAGCCTTATGAGCAGGGGTAATATTATAATCGCCTTGTGCACTGCTGGGTTGGTGGATGGTGCGCTATATAAGTCCACACTTGTGTGTGTGTGTGTTATAGTAAAACGATTTGCTTGATCAAATTTTCTGCTTGTCAGCTCTGTGAATTAGACCCAGATCTGAATACCTAATCTTGAATAAAAGGAAGGTACAACATTAGCGGTAATTACAAGAGTACTCAATTATTAACCCAAAGTCATGTTACAGCCAAGCCTTTGAGGAGCCCAGGCTACCTGGCCTCCTAATCATCTTTGTGAATCTCAATCCTGTAACAATACAGTACACCTGCTAATCAACATAACCCTGGGCTTCTGGGGCCCTAGCCCAGCCAAGTAGAGCAACATTGTAATAAGCTGCGGTTGTGAACAAAAGACAGCTGAGGTGTCAGTCAAGTCTCTGGTAACAATAAGAGCTATTTGAGATCTATTCATTGTTTGCAGGATCTTTTATTGCTCAGCTAGGGGATTATAGAGAGCTGGACAAAGTCAGGGCCTGGCCAGGCTTCTCAAAGGCTTGCTGTACCATGACTTTGCACTCCTCTAACTTGATGTGAAGTTGGTATAAAAGGTCTCAATAAATCTGAAATTTATTCTGTCTGAACTGCTTTCATTTCAGAGAAAAACATAATAATAATAATAAGATTTTTAGCGGACATATCCACCCTGCTGCAGCTCAAGCGCGAAACAAAGAAAACTTAGCAAACAATATACAATGATAGATAGGGAAAACAAATTATGTAACTGAGTATACATGTACCTAACATCAATTACAAATAACATGAACAAAATATGAGATTTACAAAAGTTGCCGATGATTCCATTTAGTACAAATGTGAATGTTTTTTAAATTTTTTTTAAACATTTTTCTCATGACTTCACATCCTGGTTGTTTAGTGTGCATCTTGATGAAAAGGAAGTATGCATACCCATAGAACAGTTTGCCAACATTTACCATTGTTGTACCTTCCCTTCAAATATGTTAATAACAGAGTATGGAATAATCTTATGAAACAAAGTAACAAACAAATCAGATATAACCGACAATAATTGACTTGACTTATCACAGTTTGCAACCAAGTCACACCAACTTTCACACCAACTTTCACACACACATACACACACACACACAACACATGGGTGTATTTCATATGAACGTGTTTTTATATAAAGATGAACATACAGCCGTATCACATTTCTTACACAACTTGTTCCATTTTGTGGACGTTACATGTACTGCTCAACTTACAAGTGTAACCACATGCACATGCTTGGGCATTTTCCTTTGTTCGTCTTAGATATTGTTGGTCATGTGATGTGTTCAATAGCCAGTATCCATTAAATGTGCATAATGAAATAAGAGTTTAGAGTCATCTACTTGAGCAAATAAAACTTCTGAAATCGGTAAAATATACAATTAGTTCGATTGTATGCAGCAATATAAATCCATTTTGATCAGTGTGCTTTGGATCTCATCCAAAGAGTTACAGACTATTTATAAGGACTATCAGTACGCATGGACATATTCTCTTAAGATTTTGTAGTGGTGCTTTTGAAAACAGTTATTTCCTCTGCCAAGTTAAATGGCACGGCACCAGGTAATTTCAAGAAATAAAAATACCCCAATTTTTAGGTCTGTGGAACCATCTATATATCATGTCCTTCTCAAATGCTTCTACAATCTTCACAAGACATTGATTGTTGTGGTGGATGGATGCGAAATACGGACCAAAACACAAGACATTAAGGGTCTCCTGAAATATTTATCTTATCACAATCACTTCATGAACTTTACCCCTCGGCCAGTATCTTAGCCGATGACTTGGCGTCGTAGAAGATCCACTTATCTCCTCGATCTCGTCTGATGTAATGGTGTCTTGCCATTGATTCGAGAGAGGATATTGCACGGGTCAAGAGCTGGCGGCATATCTGGAGAGTAAATACAGAGGGGGACAAATAAACACAATGAATTCAGCTCTAAGAAATGGTATCTTGTGCAGAGAAACTGCTAGTTTGTGCCGTTAAAGGAAGGTACAACAATGGTATTTGGTAAAGTATGTTCATTTCAATTGTCTAGTTTTAGAAACATCATAAATCTAACCTGTGAAAATTTCATCACAAAACACTGAAAATTAGTTGGAATGTTTTTGTACAATGCTCCATATTCAATTCCACATAAGAATTCCTGTTTCTCTAAGATGATATCATTTCACGGAAGATCGCTAAGCGTTACCAACTGACCACCAAGTTAATTTTGAGATGACAATTTTGTAAGATAACCTCGTCACAACCAAAGAGATGTACCTTCATTTTGAAAAAAAGAGAAAGAATTAAATTTTTCTTTAAATTTTGGTCTCTTTTGACAACACTGAGCTGAAATTTCACATTTATTTTGCTCATTATAGAATGGCTTAAAACAAGGTTTTGGTTTTGTCAGGTCAGCTTCAAAATCGATCGGTGACACGCTTTTTTTTTTTTTGGTAATCAGTATAATCAACAAGTTTTGGCCAACGTGAAATACGTGATGCGTGTATATGCAGTTATTGGAACCAGACTAAATGTCCCATACACAAAGTATGGGGGCTAAGTCAGGCTCACAAATCGGCAATCGTTCATACCCTTTGTGAAAAGTTGTTTAAAACACAGCATGGCAGAATTCCAAGCGATCCAACAATTTTGGCTGCAAATGTGACCCGCTCTATCGTAATGAGGAATGTCCCCAAATATGAAAAATGGAGATATGCATACCATCTAATCTAACATTTAATGGGCTTTCCAATGAAGCCAAACATAAATGTGTCCCTTTTTCCGCTCGAAGTTATTAAACAAAGAAGTTGAGATAATGCTGCGATTGTTACAGAAATGTTTTAATGAGAAAAAACGGGTTTTAAAAAAAGCACGCTGGCTATGCACAAAAAATAAAATGTTTGAATCACGCTGTGTGTACTACATGTGGGGGCATGTTGCACGTAGTATCTAGAACTTGAGCGAAATACGTCTCACTGTAAGCAACCTGTAATCTTCCTCCGGAAAGTACAGAATCACAAAATTTATCTGTATGATGGACCTCATGTCTTTAAGAATACTCTGTGAAAGTTTAACGTCAATGCTCAAAATTACTTTAGAAGTTCTGGGTCTCTGAATGTTTGATAAGCAATGATTGCCAAACAACGATCATGCGCCTCACTGCAGGTCGCGGAATTATACTACTACACAATGCATGAGACCTCGCTCCCGTGCCCAGTGATGCGCGTGCGGCACATGTACCGACTGTCGCACGCCTGCTGCATTATTCAGTATTCAGACAGTGATGTCATTGATAAAATTACAGAGGTCACATCATGACCTTTCTAATGGTAGTACCAAACATGCATGCTAAATGATAATGGCGCTGCTCAAACGCGCTTACAAAGGAGTTCAAACTCGCCTTTTGGAGCTAACGAGGACTAGATTTGCCAAAAAATGGACACACAGACACGCTTGAGAAAAAAGGTCTTTATTTTCTACTTTATTGATATTTCTTTCTAAAAAAGTAAAAATAATACATAAACTTTGATATTTAAGGTACTAAAAACCCCGTAACCGATTTCCTCAATACATTTTTTTACGCTATGTGAACTTCTCAGAGCTTGTTTATTAAACGGTCCTTTGGGTATATTCCTCATTACGATAGAGCTGGTCACAAATGGATATCGTTTCACAGCAAATACTATTCAGAAGCTTTTTTTCTCCTAGTTTATTTTCAGACCGATTTGTATACAGATTGGAGACATGTTATGAGTAAAATATTTTACATTTGTATACGCTTTCACAAGGTACATTCATTCAAATAAATACGCGACAAAATCTGGAAGAGTAACACAAAATTTAGCTTTGTTTAAATTCATATCAGTTCTGACCAAAATTATATTTTATCTTTTTTCATTGATAATTGAAAATTAAAAATCTGGGTCTCAGATTAGAGTCCTACCTTAGCGTTGTCCGTGGTCCCAATCTCGGCCAGCTTAAGGAGGAGACTCGCTTCTATGAGAATGTTTTCTGTGGTAGCTCGGATTAAAAATCTGTGAGAAATTAACATTATTGTAACTTCCTTGGTTCAAGGCACAGAGATTAAGCTTTCATTCTAATTTGAAGAAGAACTGAGAATGTGCACTCATAATAAGGATAATGAATGGTACACCCACTCACGTAATAAGGACACCATGTCACAAAGCTTGCCCCTGTTGGTGGAATGACCCAAGAATGTGCACTCATAATAAGGATAATGAATGGTACATCTACTAGGGATGAGATTCTGTGAAAAATGAAAAGGTCTGAAATTGAATGTGAGCCAGTTACCAAACAACACTGCATGAGGCCCGAGAATTTACAGATGCCACACAGAAAGCACGCATTAAATGTTCATGTAGTACATGTACAGTAGTTATTTCCCCTCTTTCTAATGAATTCCTTCCCATAATCCTTTGCATTGCCTTTTTCTTGTTTTATGTTTGTACTGGCTCTGAGCCTCTGACGAAGGTCGGTTCAGGTCTCAGCCTGACCCCACCACGACCAGCAGGCACTGCCTGTACAGCATACATATCAGAGCATCGGAGCGAGAGTTATGCATTTTTGCCTTGTTTAATGAAAGATGATCTTTCATAGTTAGTATCATTATTTCTTCTGTAATTTAGCCAGTGATGTAGTGCCTTGATGCTGAGCCTTGGGCCTTAAGGCTGCTCAAGGCTTGATTTTAGGGCCTTGGCCTTAGCCTATGTTCTAGGGCAAAAAGCCTTGGCCTTGAGGGTCAAAGTTTTTGAGACTTTAGGCCTTTGCTCTTCAAGGTCTATCAATTTTGAATTTTTTCATGTAAATTTGTTTGAAATTTGGCTTTTCTACAAACATACAACTTGAGTCAGAAGCTGTCTGCAAAGTCTGCAGTATCTAATTTAATTATGTTTTACCATGGAGGAGGAAACACTATAGATTTGTGTGTTGACACATTTCACTTTACAGCATCACATATTGTTACTATGATAGTACATTTTGCTGCTTCCCCAAAACAAAGCTATAATAATTTTCTGTATACTTGTACTTGTGGGGCTAGGGAGATATAATTATATTTAACTTGCATAAGCAGTTATGCTAGGGTAGATAGAACATCATCTGATTTGTGCTGTGGACTGCTTTATTTATTTATTTATCGTATGGTTCATACAAAGTTAATATGACAAAGGTTAGGTTATGGATCCAGTTTAATGCAGACTGAGTCGAAGTTCAGTTAAATTTCCCATCACATCTGTAAATACACAGTCATGAACGATGTGATGTACAGTCTGGTCATCATGACCATTAGGTACATTTGAAGAAACATTAGTCCCATGCGGTGCATGTTTGTATGTCCAAATCGCCATGCGCCAGTTCTTAGTCTGTTAAGTTTGACCCAGCAGTGGTGAAATGTAGTTAAATATCCACGCCCTGGATTCTGATTTCTGCCACATATTCACCATCGCAGTTTAGTGCCAAAGTCTTTAAAAGTGCGATCCGTGCTAATTTCTATGCCCAGTGGGCTTGTTGATGGAAAGGATCTTGACAAGCAGTCGCAGTTGTGGTGGGGGTTTTGATTGGTGTTTGTCAACAGTTGATGAAGAGATGGGAGTCACACCCAGCGGCACGTCACAAGAAGAGCAAGGTATTGCTGCGTCGTCTCACTTCATAAGGAGCACCCACTGACTACCGGAAGGTATTGAGTGGGAGTTGATCTGATACATCCTGAGATGATGCATGGTGTTGTTATGGCTACGCCAATCTTGTTGGTGTGGGTGCTCCTTGCCCATACCGGTACAGTACTCTGCAACAGAGTATACTAAAGCTATTGTTGAGATTCGGCACGTTGTAGTCTGCGCCCCAGGAAAGGCCTGGTTAGTTGTCTTATGAGACAAAGTCATAGCGTTGGCTTTCTCAGCGTAGCTGATGAGATGGCTGTGTATGTTAGAGATCTGTCCAAACTAATACTTGGGGAAATCATCATCCGGGATGGTTGTGCCATTGCAAAGCGACTTTGATTTTGTAGAAGAATAGTCTAGTTGTTAAACAGTTTTGGTGATGTTAAGTCGAGTTCCCACTCAGTTTTGGAAGTAACGGCTTAAGGATTCCATATCGGTTGCCAAGTGTTGTTTCAAGCTTGTTAAAGCTTTTTGGCAGAGGTTAGGAGTGCTTTTGTCATCCGCGAGATGCATTTCTTTGAGACAGTGGTTGGTAGGTCAGCAGTGTAAATGTTGAATTAAATCGGTATGAAAGCACTGAGGCCCCGCGGATCCGTTTTTAGAAGCATTTTTTACTGGTTTCTCGCCAACCCGCCATTGTAAAGCCGCAGGTGATCATTGTCATGAGAAAAGTTTACTAAGGTTTTATCAGGTATGATTTGTGTAATTTTAGGGCAAGACCTTTATGCCATACCGTAATATGCTGCTGATAGATTCCACCAGGCTGTTACACATCGCTCTTGAGAACCTTTTGGAAGCTGTCCTCTGCGTCTTCTGTGAGAGTGTTACTTGGTCTGTTGTACAGCCGCCCTGTTTCGCAATGAAGATTTTACCTGCTCAGGTGGGAGTTGAGGATCCACAAATGGGTTGGATAAACGATTGTATATTAGTCTCTCCATCACTTTTGTAGATTATGCACAGTAGAAGCTTATTGGACGGTAGCTGCCCGGTCTTCAAGCGGCCTTGTCCGCTTGAGAATTCTATTACTTTTAGTATGTCTCCATATTTTTGGATTTTCTGAACTTTGATACAGGTGCTGCCAATCTCGAAGCCATTCAGTGGATTTTGTCCAAGATTTTTGACAAATTCTGGGCAGAATATAGTCTGGTCTGTTTTAGGTAATGTTAATATTTCTGTCCATGATGGCCCAGAAAATAAAATTACTTCCATGTTACATAACAACGAGGTAACATCAGTTAAAACAACACGTTCTTAGATCCCCTTTTTGTTATACTTGGTTTAGATTAACGCACTGCAGTATGGAAGCAAACCATTCTTTTTTGTTATATTTAAATGGTATCCACGAAGACCTGAACTTCTACTCAGTCATATATTTGTACGTGAAGTTTTTATTCTTACTTTGAGCGATTCGTTATGATGTGACATGTTTTATTATTAGTAGTAATTTTTATACTAGAGGGCCTTGGCCTGGCCTTGAGGGTTAAGCTCACTTTAGCCTTAAGGCTTGAAGGTCAAAGCCTGGCCTTGAGGGTCAGCCTGGTTCTTGAGGATCAAAGCCTTTGCTCCAAACACTGAATTTAGCACTGCACAATTAACCTTTTGTTCTGACTCAGACCCAACACATCAAGCAATTCAACAGTACATGCACATTTTAGGGTTGCAGATGCTCTCTGGTGCAATCCGAGGCTATTTAGGGCATATTGCATAATATCATTTGTCACACAAAACCATATTTTTTAGAGACATAAAATATTTCTTGCTTTTCAAATTTGGTAGGTTTAACATGTTTACATGTGCACATGTAATTCTGCCACATTTTTTCAATCCAATAATAATATCAAACCCATTTTAAATATAAAATAGTAGGACCTACCGACTCATGTTATTAATGTTTTAATTTCTGTTTTATTCACTCTTGCTATTGGATTGTTGTTGCACTGTAGCTTTAAACGGTGAGTAAGTTAATCGCTTTATCAATAATTCAGCACACATTACGAATGTATGCCTTGAGTTGTTCTTCACTTTAAATTAAACTTGACAAACTTATAAATAAAATGGTTCTTATAAACGAAACCCTGCAGTGCAAGCTTCACTCAGGCAAATAGTTTCAGTAAAAGTATTTTTATTGGACAGTAGGTAAGAGCTCTCTATTCCCAAGTCCACAGTTATTGGCAAGAATAAAAAAAAAGCTCGCCAGTTTTAAAAAACATAGGCCAGCTGTAACATCCCTTAGAATTATCCTGGCTCCAAATTGTTCAAAGTATTTTAAAAGAAAAAGAACAAGAGACAACCAGCAACCAAAAGACACAATTTCTGGGTCACAAGTTCACATCAAAGAACTGTCTGCCAACTTTGGAATGTTGAATGTATCAATTTGGGATTAGAGCCAAGACAAGAGTTAAATATTGTCTACTTGACAATGACTGACTGGTTGTGGTTTTGCACTCCCAGACCAGGTGACATTAAACCCCAGTGACCTTGTTCGTGTTAGCTACTTTCCAAGCTATATAACTATGTATACATTCTCCCAAGGCTTAAGTTATGCATGTAGTGAGTGATCCGAATGTCAGCAGAAATATGACTTTTAATCACTTGTTTCAAAGCCTATAATTTGAAACAATAAATCTAGACCCACGAAAAAATTATGACTGGTTAGAGCAGAATGGTGACATCTATTTTATTCGACTGAGAGCAAACTATTGGTGAATTTTTACCCCGAAAAGCTCAGAAATCTTTTGACATGTTTTGTTTTGTGAATTAAATTCTATGGATTATACCTGTATGAGAATCTCAGCTCAGAAATAATGCTTTCGGCATTAAACAACATGGCGTCGGGTATGTAAATTAAGAAGAAAAAACAGTTTTAAAAGGTGTTTACCGTTCTACCTGATTTTAAAAGTAAATGGAGGCCTGTTTGCAGGGTGCACGTAGCAGTATCGCCCGCCTACTGAACAGATTTCTAAAAATAAAACGCCAAGGCGGAAAGTCGGAACTGAAATTTAAAGTCGGATTTTCAAAATCATAGGTCGGATTTTCGACAAAAGTCGTGAAGAATCTCATCCCTGATCTACCTACGTGAACAAGGACACCAGGTCACAAAGCTTGCCCCCAACCTGGTGGAATGACCCAAGAATGTGCACTCATAATAAGGATAATGAATGGTACATCTACCTATGTAACAAGGACACCGTGTCACAAAGCTGTCTCTAACCTGGTGAAATGACCCAAGAATGTGCAATCATATAAGAATAATGAGTGATACATCTACTATCGAACATGTATTGACCGTGTCACAAAAGCTTGCCCTCAACCTGGTGGAATGACCCAAGAATGTGCACTCATAATAAGGATAATGAATGGTACATCTACCCATGTAACAGCGACACCGTGTCACAAAGCTTGCCCCAACCTGGTGAAATGACCCAAGAACGTGCACCATAATAAGAATAATGAATGATACATCTGCTCACGCAGAAGTAGGACACCGTGTCACAAAGCTATTCCAACCTGGTGAAATGGACCCAAGAATGTGCCCTCATAATAAGAATAATGAATGATACATCTACCTACGGCAAGGACACAGTGTCACAAAGCTTGACCCATCCTTGGTGAAATGACCCAAGAATGTGCCCCATAATAAGAATAATGAATGGTACATCTACCCACGTAATGAAGCGACAATAATGTCACAAAGCTTGCCCCAACCTGGTGGAATGACCCAAGAATGTGCCCTCATAATAAGAATAATGAATGGTACATCTACCTACGAATAAGCAAGGACACCGTAATGCCAAAGCTTTGCCCTATAAACCAGGAATGACCCAAGAATGTGCCCT
The DNA here is from genome assembly GCA_029582265.1 of Zoroaster sp. YZ-2022. Classification (NCBI taxonomy): domain Eukaryota; kingdom Metazoa; phylum Echinodermata; class Asteroidea; order Forcipulatida; family Zoroasteridae; genus Zoroaster; species Zoroaster sp. YZ-2022. The sequence goes on from CM055820.1 coordinate 17,909,983, forward strand.
CATAATAAGAATAATGAATGGTACATCTACCTACAACAAGTGACACCGTGTCACAAAGCTTGCCCCAACCTGGTGAAATGACCCAAGAATGTGCCTCATAATAAGAATAATGAATGGTACATCTACTCTACAGAATAAGGACACCGTGGTCACAAAGTCAGTCTTATAACCTTGTGAATGACCCAAGAATGTGTCCTCATAATAAGAATAATGAATGGTACATCTACCTATGTAACAAGCGCGACACCATGTCACAAAAACTTGCCCTCAACCTGGTGGAATGACCCTTATACATCACACAGTTTTTTCTGCAGTTATTTGCTCAGAGAAATTTAGGGAAATTACTATAATAAAATGATTTTTAAGTCCTTACCTGCATAATTTCTTCTTGTGAGTACTGCAAAGTTCTGATGATCATGACTCTGTCTAGCAAGTCATGCTATACCGTGGGTGCAACAATACTCCGCGCCTCTGAAAAAAAAAAAGTTTAGGGCTTATAAATCTTGTGGCTTTTGTATATAACTTTGTAAGACATACACAAGTGTGTTTGACTTTGCCACTATCTCCAGCACTCTTATACACATGTAGAACAATTGGCAATGCAACCAAAATGCCTCAAGTGACTGTCTGTGGGTGGTGCTTACTGGGCCAAATTTCAGCCTGGGCATAGGAGGGTTTTAATAGGTACTTATTTAGGGAAATTTAATGAGGCCATATGCCTCCGCTTTCCCTGGTCTTCGGCGCCGGTGCCTTTTTAGACATGTTGCATTACAGGCATAATATACCCTAAAACAATTGCCTTCACATTAAAAGAAGGAAATTCCTTGCTTGCTTATTTCAAGTTTTGTTATCTCCTGAATGCAATATTATGAATTTGATTCAGCCCAGTACCAGCAGATTTATCCCCAGGTTAATAATAACAGCAAGAAACAATTTAAAAGAAAGAAAGGAGAAGTACTACATTGTGAGAATAACCCTCCTACTACTACAAGGGTCAAAATCAGTCAAAATGTTGAAATACTTGCCAAGGTATATCTAGTGCACTTAAAAGTCAAACACTGTCAAACCTTACGTGTAGTAAGTACATTTACAAGTCAAAATGAGTTGACCGCTAGACTGGTAAAAGCACTGTCTGGCATTGTTGGAGGGTAGTCAAAATGACAGTAAAAACCAGTCAAAATGCACCTGTGTGCACATTTGGGGTCAACAGTCAAGCAGGCAGTTGACTGGTTTTGACCTCTATATTCACTTCTTACCACTTTCAATCTTGAAAGAACTGGCACTGGCTTCCTGTTTCACAGAGAATTGTTTTAAAACTTATGCTAACTGTTCACAAATCTTTAATAACATTGCTCCAATTTATATTTCTGAACTGCTTAAAGTCTACACTCCATCACGCACTTGCACTCCAGCAACATGTCACCCTAAAGGAACCCAAACTTAAAACGGAACTGGGGATAGGTCTTTTTCCGTCGCCGCCTGAGACTCTCCAACTATCTTCCCAACCAAATCAATCTTGTTACAGATAACTAGATTTAAGTCGATGTTAAAAACTCATCTTATGTCACAATTCTTCAAAGATGATGTATATTTGTAATTGTAACTGTAGGTACATGTATCTCAGTACATAAATTTTTCCTCATGCTATCATTGTATATTGTTTATATTCATGTTTTTCAGCTCACGCTTGAGCGCCCCAGCAGGGTGGATAAAAGCTTACAAATCTTTATTATTATTATTATTATTAACTTTAATCCACCCTGAACTATCAAAACCATCCCCTGTTTTGGAGGATTAAGATTCAGGATATCTCCACATTGAGCATATGGCGGACTTTGATGGATTCAGGATTTCCAATAGTTTTTAAATCGTTTCTGGTCATGTTAGTTGATGTATTTTGATGGATTATAAGTTATATGTACTGTATATATACAGCCAACACTTGTATGTGTTAGATTTACGATTCTATGCAGCAACATACTATACAAATTTTCATGTATAGTATTCCTGATCACCAAAACCGCCTAGAAATTTAGTGGTGGATTAAGTGATTCAGGATATGTCCAATATCTACATCATGATTCTGATGGATTCAGACACCAACATTTTGTGTGTGGACAAAATGCAGGATTTTGGTGATTCAGGATATTTCTAGCAAAAATACCCAAGGGGGGTTAGGGTTGAAGAAGAAGTTAGGGTTAAAGTGCAGTTATAGTAGGAGGGTTAATAGGAATCCAGGCTGAGTCCAAGGAGGTGATGCAGCCCTTTTTGATCAATGAGCATATTTAAGAAGATAAGGACCGCATTTTGCAATTTTTTTGGAAGAAGATAAATTTACTATTTGATAGTGCCATTTCACTTGCTTGTTAAGTATGATAACGAGGGTGAGAGCGCTCGACCGAGGTCAGGGAGGTACGGAAGGTCTCCAATGTCCAACATGGAACCTCGTCAATGAAGAGCAATACTGGCAAGTTCGCCACACCCTAGAGATAAGCAAACATGAAATGAAGTATGATGTCGATGTTTTCTCAGTGCCTTTTGGGATAGTGGATAAGGACATCCTTTCCCCAACATCCAAAAACCTCACAAATTTCTTGGCTATTTATTTGGGTATTTTAAAAAGAGCTCATTATCTGCCAGATCCTAGTAGCTCAAACAAAGATACTGTTAACTTGAGGATTAATCCTGCAATCCATATGGGCTGTGGGGATACACGTTAAAACAGCAACCACAATATATGTTCAGTTTTTGCATGGTGACGAGGATAAGACTAACGGCGGTGACACCATGTGAAATTCTCAATTGAGTAGTAATTAGTTCTGAAGGTTAGAGCAGTAACCGGAGGTTACATGTTGTAACCCCAGTTCTTTTCAGAACTAATTACTACTCAATTGAGAATTTTCACAAGGTATCACCGCACTATCTTATTTAACCACAATATAACTTAATCCTATATTCTATAATAGCTACCTGGACAGCACCTCTCTGCTCTATTGTTCAGAGTAAACCCAGCAGAACTGGCCAAAATGAAGATAAATGGCAAAGATGTCATCCCCTAATGTTATTGCTGAAAAAGAAAATCCATGGAAAAGCTTTCATAATTTAAGGGCCAGTTATATAGATTTGAAAATTTATGAGCAGAAAACAGCCTCCTCTCAATGAAAGAAGGATTTTGTACCTGTCGATGTACTTGCTGGACCACTTTGTTGATCCTCTTTCCTAAGTTTGCCTGTGATCTCTGTCTTCTTGGGTTTATATCAGCTGATCCATCATAGACATGGGATGTCCTGTCCTCCCTAAGAGTAAAATGGAAGATGGAGGATGCAGTAGTCAGGAGAGGATGGAGGAGACACAAAGAGACAAGACAGGTATGAACAGATAGATGTACAAACAGTCAATAAAATGAAACAGCGAACCCATCCCCCCAAAGTCCCTTTGCCAAAAGTGAAGGATTTTGAAGGATTGAGGTTACATGCTACATGCTACATGCTCTTTGCCAAAGTGAAGGATTTTGGAGGTTATTAGGCATACGGTTTTCCATGGTACATGTACATCCATGTTTGTTGTAGTGATTGCAAGGTCGGGGTGCTTGGGTCAGTGGACACTATTTATTGCTCCATGCATGCAGGAGGTGGTCCTTATTACATGTATCACAGATTAGAAACTATGTGTGCAAACATGTCATGCTTGCTTTACTACTGAAGGATTTTGGTGATTCAGGTTATGTGTAAGCAAATGGGCCTAGGGAGTTAGGGTTAAGGCAGAGACCCATCACAGACATGATATCCTGTCCTCCCTAAGAGTAAAATGAAGATGGAGAATGGTAACAGAGAGGACACAAAGAAGACAGTATTTGACAAACAAACAGAAATGAAACAGTCATTAAGGCACAGATCCATCAGAGATATGTCCTGTCCTCCTAAAATGAAGATGGAGAATGGTAGTCACAGAGCATATGGAGACACAAAGAGACAGACAGGTATGGACAGATAGACAAACACACCTATGATTAACTCGAATTCATAACTTTGTTCATGCGCCGAGTGTGTACATTGTCAAAGTGATTGACCATTTGTCGCCACTAGTCAGCAGTCGACTTGCCTATGGATGGCGCAGGAATGACATGAATATTGAAAAGGCAGCCGTCAAGTCTGCAGCTACCTAGCATATACCGAGTCCCATCGTCATTTCCTTGCCAACGAACGGCCCATGCACTTACTTGTGGTCTTTACTGGCAACGCCCAAGTCATGTAACGCCACATCCTGAATGATCTCTTTCTTCTTGTGGACGTCTCTTGGGTAGAGGGACGATTTCTCCTCACCGAGATCAAACTCGGGTAGCTGCGAGGTGCGTTCGACCGCCCTTACGCCAGAAACACAAATATTTGTAGTTTAAAAGTTACGGATAAATTCAAGGAGATTCAGGATCCAGTTGATTGTACTCCAGGAGTTGTATTTTATTTTGTTCTTTTCAAGGGAATAAAATATTCTTTTAGAATACTGTTTTAACGAGATCTTTTAACATTAAAATTTGCAACCGAAAGGGTACTCACCTTAACAGCACCGCTATTTGCTTCCAATGTAGATCACATCCCTACTTCAACCTTTCTTCGCAGAGACTCTCTCAGAGATGGAGGGGTCTAGTTTCAACTGCTTGGGTTTCCCTTGCCGTCAGGCCGATAATGACGTAGTTGACTGTCTTACCATAACCTCAGAAAAATGAGACAAACATCGACATGGATCGCCATCAGACGGATCAATCCATCAGACGTGGGATCAACCATCAGACGCGGATCAATCCATCAGACGGATCCATCAGACGTGGGATCAATCCATCAAACGTGGATCAATCCATCAGACGGACCAATCCATCAGACGTGACCCAACGCATCAGACATTGATCAATCCATCAGACGTGATCAATCCATCAGACGCGGGATCATCCATCAGACGGGATCAATCCATCAGACGCGGACCAAACCATCAGACGCGGACCAATCAACCATCAGACGTGACGTGACCAATCCATCAGACATTGATCAATCCATCAGACGTGTGATCAATCGCATCAGACGTGGATCAATCCATCGGGTTTTAATTAACCATCAGACGTGGGCCAACCATCGTATTGATCAACCATCGACGCGGGATCGATCCATCATACGGATCCATCAGACATTGATCAATCCATCGACGCGTGGATCGAATCCATCAGACGCGGATCAATCCATCAGACGGGACAACGCAATCGTGATCATCAGACGGGATCAATCCATCAGATACCGATCGCGATCAACCATCAGACGTGATCAATCCATCAGACGTGATCAATCCATCAGACGTGGATCAATCCATCAGACGCGGATCAATCCATCAGACATTGATCAATCCATCAGGACATTGATCAATCCATCAGACGTGACGCGGGATCAATCCATCAGACGCGGACCAATCCATCAGACGGGATCAATCCATCGAGACGTGGACCCAACATCAGACATTGATCATCCATCAGACGTGGATCAATCCATCGACACGGGATCAATCCATCAGACGTTGATCAATCCATCATCAGACGTGATCAATCCATCAGACATTGGATCGCGAATTCCATCGACATTGATCAACCGACTGACCAATCCATCAGACATTGTGATCAATCCATCAGACGGGATCGTCCATCAGACGTGGATCAATCATCAGACGTGATCAATCTATCAGACGTGGATCAATCCATCAGACGTGGACCAATCCATCAGACGGACTGATCAATCCATCAGACATTGATCAATCCATCAGACGTGATCAATCCATCGACGATCAGACGGGATCCATCAGACGGACCAATCCATCAGACGGACCAATCCATCAGACGCGACTCGACCAATCCATCAGACATTGATCAACCCATCAGACGTGGATCAATCCAGATCAGACATTGTGATCAATCCATCAGACGTGGGATCAATCCATCAGACGCGGATCAATCCCATCAGACGGGATATTGATCCATCAGACGGTCAAATCCATCAGACGGGATCAATCATCAGACGCGACATTGATCATCCATCAGACGGGGATCAATCCATCAGACGCGGATCAATCCATCAGACGCGGACCAATCCATCAGATCGCGGACCAATCCATCAGACGTGACCAATCCATCAGACGCGCGATCAATCCATCAGATGTGGTGATCAATCCATCAGACGGGGACCAATCCATCAGACGTGACCAACCAATCAGACGTGACCAATCCATCGACGTGGATCAATCCATCAGACGCGGATCAATTCATCAGACGCGTGGATCAACCATCAAACGTGATCAACTCCATCAGACGGGATCAATCCATCAGACGTGGATCAATCCATCAGACGGGACCAATCACCATCAGACGGATCAATCCATCAGTGATCGCGCGATCAATCCATCGACGCGACGTGATCAATCCATCAGACGCGGATCAATCCATCAGACGTGATCAACCATCCAGACGTGGATCAATCCATCAGACGTGGATAATCCATCAGACGCGGATCCAATCCCATCAGACGTGGATCCAATCCATCAGACGTGATCAATCCATCAGACGCGGATCAATCCATCAGACGCGATCAACTCCATCAGACGTGGATCAATCCATCGGGGATCGGATCAATCCATCAGACGTGATCAATCCATCAGACATTGATCAATCCATCAGACGCGGATCAATCCATCAGACGCTGGATCAATCCATCAGACGTGACCAATCTCATCAGACGTGATCCAATCCATCAGACGTGGATCGTCCATCAGACGCGATCAATCCATCGACGTGGATCAATCCATCAGACGCGGATCAATCCATCAGACGGTGACCAATCAACCATCAGATCGCGGATCAATCCATCAGACGCGATCAATCCATCAATTACGCGTGATCAATCCATCAGACGGGATCAATCCATCAGACGTGATCAATCCATCAAACGTGGGATCAATCCATCAGACGTGACCCAATCCATCAGACGGGACCAATCCATCAGACGTGATCAATCCATCAGACGCGACCAATCCATCAGACGCGTGACCAATCCATCAGACGACGTGATCCAATCCATCAGACGTGATCAATCCATCAGACGGGATCAATCCATCAGACGTGATCAATCCATCAGACGTGGGACCAATCCATCAGACGTGGATCAATCCATCAGACGGGATCAATCCATCAGACGTGGATCAATCCATCAGACGTGGATCAATCCATCAGACGTGATCAATCCATCAGACGTGGATCAATCCATCAGACGCGGATCAATCCATCAGACGTGATCAATCCATCAGACGTGGGATCAATCCATCGACGGACCATCCATCAGACGGGATCATCCATCAGACGACGGATCAATCCATCAGACGTGGATCAATCCATCAGACGCGTGGATCAATCCATCAGACGGGATCAATCCATCAGACGGGATCAATCCATCAGACGTGATCAATCCATCAGACGTGGATCAATCCATCAGACGTGATCAATCCATCAGACTTGATCAATCCATCAGACGCGTGATCAACCATCAGACATTGATCAATCCATCAGACGGGATCCATCAGGGACGTGATCAATCCATCAGACGTGATCAATCATCATCGACGGATCAATCCATCAGACGCGGATCAATCCATCAGACGTGATCAATCCATCAGACATTGATCAATCCATCAGACGCGGATCAATCCATCAGACGGGACCAATCCATCAGACGTGACCATCCATCAGATCAATCCATCAGACGTGATCAATCCATCAGACATTGATCAATCCATCAGACGGGGATCAATCCATCAGACGTGATCCAATCCATCAGACGCGGGATCAGGACACATTAAAAATGCTTTGTTTACCTCCCATAGGGTTTTCTGTCTCACACGGGCCGTCTCTGTGATCTCCTTCGTAGACTCTTTACTTCCTTAATCCAAGACCTATACATACATGACAAGAAAAAAAAAAAAGTTGTAACTTAAATAATATCTTAATTTAGACAGGTTACATAAACTGTCATCTTCATCTGGTTCAAGTCATTCATAATTTTAACAGAAGAATCAAAAATTTTTTTAAAACTATTTTCTAGCAAACCCCTCAAAACACAATTTTGATAAATTGTTTTTGCAAAGCAAACACATTTAGGCAGAAATATTTGTATGTATGAAGTGAACTTTTGAATAGTAAATCTTGAAATAGAAAATGTTGAAATTTACTTTATGCGCCACAATGTTTAAATTTCATACAAGAAAAAAATTCAAAATTCAGCAATGTCAGAACCAAAGTGGGTGGGGCGGAAGTTATAATGGGGGGGAAAAACTTAAAATAATAATGTCCTCCTTCGGATGAATATCTTGTGAGAAGGAAACACAATGTCAATAATTTTGACATCCTCACCGATAGCCCTCCTGAAGTTTTCCATCAGCACCTCAGTCTTCTTGATTTCTGTGGAGAACACTTCACTGCCGACCATGGGACAGGAATGGTACCTGTTGCCGAGTTCCTGAGCAATGGCCAATGGGCAAGGGCAGTTCTGCCAGTGCCTGGGGATCAGGCAAGTAGGACAGCACGACCAGCCATCTTTTGCTTTTTAATCAACTCAACCAATGCGATACCTGCCGCCTGTATGAAATATTTAGACATCATGCGTGAAAATACAAAACAAATACTTTGTAACGTTAAATAATAAGAAAGTCTCTACATTCATGTTGGTAGTTTAATTACAATGACAAACATGACAAACAATGACTCAAAATTCATAAAAGTGGTCATGATGACATCAGACAACCTGCATGATGACCCTTGTCCTTCAGACAACAACCCTTGACTAGCCCTATTCTAGCGCCAATACACTACTCACTAGGACTCCTCCTTCCTGGCCCTAGGACCACATGTACAAAAAAGAGGTGATTTAAAAAAAATTGTCAACTTTTGATCTGCTAATTATTACATAATTTACAACCTACAATTTGGTATAAAATCCATTATTCTGGGATAGCTTACTTCATGAAATTTTCAAAACATTTTTAAAATTAAAAAGAAAAGAATTTCACCAAACATTACTGTAGGCCCTAATACTGATCTCACAATAGTGAACTTAATGCCAAAAGTATCTGACAGTCTGCTTGGGCAAGCTTACCTAATCACAACATTTCAGATTGTAATACTTTTAAGTCTTCTTAGATCAAAAGTTGAGAAAATCGCCCTTTTTGTACATGTGGCCTTGTGGGCCAGGCTAAGGATACAGAGGGAGTCCAGTGTACTATTGGCCCCACATTAGAATGGGGCTACCCTTTCGCTGATCCCTGTTGTAGTGCAAGTGGCATACAGTTGCCCAATTAGTTAAATGTACACTATCACAGCAGTATCTAAGTTTACACACATTCAACATTCAGAATGGTTGTGGTTATGCAGAAAGATTTCTGACGATGACAGATTAGCAACCAGGTTGTGCCATCTCATTTCACACTTTTTAAATTTTATTGAAGACATGCATTTTTATACCATAGGCCTATAGGGCTATGCAACAAGGTGCAAACCATTGCGATAAAAAACATTACCAGCATTTTGGGGCGAAGGCTTAATCAGAGCCGGAAAATCTGCCCTATCAATGTCGACAAAGTCTTTAAAAACCCACCACATCTCATTCCATATTCACTAGAAGTCTTGTTTAGTTAGCATAATGTAGGAAGTCCTAGAATTTGTAGTTAAGCTTTGAACCCGGAGAATAAGTAATTTTAATCACGATTGATTTTCGCGATGCAGTATTGGCCGCCATGATAGTATTCGAGATTGCTTAGTTGTGACAACAGAGGGCTGAGAGAGTATGCATCGCTAAAATCAGATTTCGGATTAAAATTACTATTTCTCCGGTTCAAGGAAGCAACTAAGGTTTCTAGGACTTCTATACACATTTACTACTATGCTAAGGCCAAGAGAATGAAAGTCATAGATTTGCGTCCGGGAAATTTTGAAAACACATGAGGCTTTTTTTCATTATTCATTATTTCCATTGATCATTAATAACACTCAACGGACAACTACAAATAGTACAAGTGAATATGGAATGAGATGTCGGTAGGTTTTTAAGAGTTGTCGGTAGATGTCGGCAGGGGTCGGCAATTAGTAGGACCCGGAAAACTTTGTTAGGGGTCGACTTCACTGCCATTCAATCATGATGTACGATACGAGTTATTTATACGAGCATCATAAACGCACGTCGCGTTACGCATTAACCATTAAAATAATGTTACCTCGCGAGCGAATTCTTGACCGACCAAACCAGCGGCTGCTTGAATAGCATTTCCTGCATCGTCCAGCCCAAGCCCTTTAATATGACTATGGCTTGCTATTCTCCGAGTTTTGGTTGTGCTTTTTACTTCTTCGATCTTCATGATGACAACCTTAATTTAAAATTATCTTGAACTTGAAGCGAATAATATTATTAAGTTTAACGTTAGATCATATGAAAACCCGCGTGTACGTGTTTGTTGATGGAGAAGCAAATTGGTACTCTGTCAAGTTCCTCTGATCCATAATGCTATACGATACAATTTGTGCACGAGAACCGGTAACCAGTGAGTGGATGGAGCAAAGCATTTGTCTGGTAACCTTTTCATTTGTTAAATGTGTCCATACGAGATGAAATCTTTATCCAGACTGTCTTGAAAAAACTATAGAAACTACAGTAATAACAAACAAAATAAGCTGTTCATTATATTAATCACTTAACTTTCAAGACTCAATAATAGCACAAATTATTTTTTATTGTTGTTCATAAGACAATTTGTCTGACATCATCATAATATTTAAGTAAATATATTGAAAGTGGTGCAAGAGAAAAGGGTAATGTTTAATACGCTTATTTTGATTGGCTGTCATGCTAAAATGACAAAACATTTAACCAATAGGTGATAAGTTGACAAAACGATTTATCGGGACTCCTTGAAACTGCATAAGCAAAGGATAAGAAAGGCAGTTAGCATGAGCTAGCGAGCTAGCGCTGAAGGCCATGGGTCAGATAGATTGAAGTCGGTGCTGTGTTTTGATTTTCATTCCTTAAATTCTTTCACTTTATTATGGGCACTTTATTAAAGTATTTCTATGTCCCTAATAATTGTTCGATTTAAAACTACACAAACCGCGTGTTATTCTGACCATCGTTGTTTGGTAAGTCTGATTTTGGTAATTTTTCAATTTGACACATTTTTGGTTAATTTTGACATTAACAATTAAGAAGTTAACGTTTTTACGCCCCTAACGTTACGTTAAATAGGATTTTCCTGCACAAAAAAGAAGTACAAAAGAAGAAAAAAAAATCACACGTGAAATTCTCATTAATTGGAAAGAATGCAGAATACAACCGCCACTTTTTCTATCCAAATATGACAAATATCACAGATATTATTGAGGACACATTTATTTTAATTAAGGAGAGGAAAGTGTTGTCAAGTGAGGATTGGAAATGATATTCTGGGAGACTTTAAACAATGAATATATAGTGAGATGTTGGCCATTTTGTCATCTGCTAAAAATACATGCTTAGACATTGTGCACAAGTGGCGATTGTCTGAAATTTTTCCATTAATTTACCAGAATTTAATGTTTTTAACAATATTTGTGGATGACAAATTACTGAATAGGCTCACCTTATTGCATAAAATGGTTAATGTTAATTAATATTATATTAATGCTAAGTTACATTATTCATTAATTTGGGAAAATATATTATTAGACATATAATACATGTAGGCCTACAATGTTAGGGCCTGATTTAAATTTCAAAAATTATTGATAAGTAGGCCTAACGTTAACATTAGGCTAATAAAAGTTAATGTTAGGCAAAACCATTTGACAAAAACATTTGTGTGTTTTTGCAGAGTTATTAATAAAGGACAATAGTGTCTCTATTCTAAGTCAAATTCTAGCTTGTGAATCGGACTCAGAACTTCAAATTTAATTCAGAATAATATGCCATTTGTATTTAACCATCAGTTAACAGCAGGTGACCATGAGTAAAGACAGCAATAGCGATGATGAGAAGTATGAGACTTGCCATCGCCTGCTGGCTCCTAAAGTCATCTTACAAGAAGAGAGTCAGGTTGAGGTCTCCGCTAGTCCGGCATTCCAATGTCTAGACGAGGTAAAGCACTTGCTGCAAGCCTGAAACTTCATTCTTGTAGGGCAAGGCAACTTTTCCTGAGTAAAGGGCACCCCGTTAGCATAATAATAATAACCCTAACTCCCTAGGCCTATTTGCTAACACATAACCTGAATCCTCCAAAGTCCTTCAGTAGTAAAGCAAGCACATGACATGTATGCACACATGTGTTTCTAATTCAGTGATACATGTACATGGCCAGGACCCTCCCTGCATGCATGGAGCAATAAACAGTGTCCACTGACCCAAGCACTGACCTTGCAATCACTACAACAAACATGGATGTACATGTACCATGGAAAGGCAAGTATGCCTAATAACCTCAATCCTCCAAAATCCTTCACTTTAGCAAAGAGCATAGATGTACATCTCAATCCTTCAAAATCCTTCACTTTAGCAAAGAGGATTTTGAAGGATTTGAGAAGGTTAGGGTTAATACACAATTCTTACAAAGCGCACATCCTAGCGACTAGATCAAGGCGCTGTACATTATTACCCCTGCTCATCAGGCGCATAAATCATTCCTGAAACCATCTCAGCTCCCTGGGGCTAATCAAACACAACAACCAACTCTGCCTCACAGGTACCCATTTACTCCTGGGTGGAGAGAAGCAATTATGGTAAAATGTCTTGATGAAGGACACAAGCACCATGGTTGCATCCAGGATACGAACCCATTTCTAATCGACTCACCCATCAGAATACAAATCTGATGCACTAAACCGCCGACCATGGCACTCCACTCCCATAGAATATCTATGGGAATAGTTTAAGGGCCAAGACTAGGGCAATGGAAGCTGCGATTATTGTCTCTCTATTGGTCTTGTCATTGGACAGATCAGACCTTATTAGAGCTACAGACATTTACACAGGAAATTTGGAAGACACTCGGGGGGAAATTTGGCTTCTTCTGAAATATTTCCGCCCTCCTACTACCACAAGGGTCAAAATCAGTCAAAATATTGATATACTTGCCAAGGTATATCAAGTGTCAAACACTGTCAAACGTTACATGTAGTAAGTACATTTACATGTCAAAATGAGTTGACTGTTTTTGACTGGTAAAAGCATTGTCTGGTATTGTTGAGGGTGGTCAAAATGACAGTAAATAACCAGTCACAAATACCCTATATGCATATTTAGTCAACAGTCAAAACAGGCAGTTGACTGATTTTGACCTGTATAGGTACTTCCCACCAAAGTGCAGCTATAGTAGGAGGGTTAAATACCAAATTTGCACCAAGATACTTCCTCTGTCATTTGACTGGATCAAAATGACCAAAACTGACGTTAAATATGTCCAAAATGTAATTTCTATAAAAATTAATACAAGTGCTAATATTTAATTGAGTTTCATCTGTGTATTCCTTATACCATAGCTATTCCAGCAAGGTAAACTCACCGGGACCAAGGTTGCCCAGCTCAAGGCAAAGTACACAGAACTACACAGAAAACTTGCCAGGTATGAAATCTAAACTAGTAAAAACTTCACTTTTGTTGCTCTTTTTTCAGACTAATTGAATGGAAGATTATTAAACTGGTATTCGGATATATAGATATTTCAAAGAAGATAAATTTACCAACTTTTGTATTTCACTTAAATATACCTATGTGATGATGATGGACACGGGTGCTATGGCCAAGCGGTTTAGTGTGTTGGATTTGTTTTCTGATGTCCGAATGTCAGAATGTGGGTTCAATTCTGGCCAGGATCTTGGTGCTTGTGTCCTTGAGCAAGACACTTTATTATAATTGATTATCTCCACACAGGAGTGAATATGTACCTGTGAGGGCAGAGCTGGTTGTTGTGTTTGATTAGCCCTATATGCACTGAAATGGCAGCAATTGAGCTGTATACTCCCCAGGGAGCTGAGATTGTTTCCGGAATGATTTATGGGGCCTGATGAGCAGGGGTAATATTGATAAGCACCTTGAGAACCTGTTTTGGTGGATATGTGTGCAATACAAGTCCATATTCTTAGTATTAAGCATGCGATATTGATTTTTTTTCATCCACAGTGTATCGTCAAACATATATCACGAGTTTCGATAGTATCATGATTATTTTTTTGTTCATTCATGCATTATTGCTTTAGGGTGTTAGGGCTTAGCTGAAAGACACATGAAATTATGCCATTCGAACGTCCACCATAAACATTAGCAAATTCGTGAGGTGGCTCCTTTGTGATCCGACATCTCACTGAAATAGTTTGCTTTTGTTTCTTACTTCCGAAAGATGAAAAGACTGGCCTAATTTTGTTTCCATGGAATTTTTTGATTCGACTCACAATCTCATTTTTTGTTTTTTAATCGTGATATCTTTTTTAATCCCGATGTAATTCTTTTCATCACGATATATTTTTTTCATCACGATTGGCCGATATCTCGATAACTTGAAAAGTTCTCGATATCGTAATTGAATAAAAAAAGGTATTGCGATATTCGATATTATCATGTTATCACCCAATCTTAATTAGTATTACTTTGAACAAAAAGGACCTTTAAAAAAAAAAAAAATAAATAAATAAGATTGGAATCTTTGCATTGTGGAAGTATAATCTATGCAGATTTGAGGTAGTACCTCATCAATTCTCTAATGAGTTGTTAAAATGTGTTGGTTCTGAAAAGACAAATTCCTCACATCCTGTAATACTTGGTATTTACTTAGTTTTCTCTTATGACTTACAGCTATTGATAAGTCATTGTTCCTTTTTTCAGGCATAGGTTTCCTCAGTTATGATACTATAATTGGTGTAAATTATATTGTAATAATCTGATGTAAAAGTGAACACATTCCAACCTTCAGGACCAGAGATCTCGAGACCTCTCACCCACAAGAAGCCAAGAAATTCACGTCCATTCTGGAGAAGCAACGCCAGAGTTAGAGAAGGCAGACAACTTCCGGAGAGCTCTAACACGGAGGTTACAAACTGCGGATGCAGTGGCTGAAACATACCAATGAGATTGACCAGTCTTCGGAGAGGCTACCAAAATGATTTCAGTATCGAAAGGTAAAACGCTTTTTCTGATCACTCCTTTCATTGTCATGTGAAAATGCTATAAAGGGAACTATGTTACATTGGTAATCTAGAATATTGAAGTTTTGCATGGTGGGAAAAACAGTAATGGAAAGTTTATGTAACACCATGTAATATCTCTCTTCATGAATTTTGTAGTACTGTGTGGTTTCTTCAGAAATACTGTCCTGTTCGTAGTTTACACGTAAAACGTTTGTGCAAATAATAATAATAATAATAATAATAATAATAATAATAATAATAATAATAATAATAATAATAATAATAATAATAATAATAATAATAATAATAATAATAATAATAATAATAATAATAATAATAATAATAATAATAATAATAATAATAATAATAATAATAATAATAATAATAATAATAATTAATAATAATAATAATAATAATAATAATAATAATAATAATAATAATAATAATAATAATAATAATAATACATACATACACATAATAATAATAATAATAATAATAATAATAATAATAATAATAATAATAATAATAATAAATAATAATAATAATAATAATAATAATAATAATAATAATAATAATAATAATAATAATAATAATAATAATAATAATAATAATAATAATAATAATAATAATATGATGGTCGAGACAAGAAACATCATGACAGATCGGCTCTTTATTCAAGCTTAAAATATTTATTGTTCCGTCAGATAATCATTACCAAAAGTGTACCTTGTAGGTGCTACGAGTAGACTCTACAGGGTAAGTTTCAACATCGGCCCATTAAAGATCTTGTGGCTTTTTACTGTAAAACCTTTTGGATTTCTCCGATTTCGAAGACTCTTTACAACGCACGTTACTCAGTGTATAAAGTTAGCAGTGAGACGCTGCTCCATCTGCGCTGTTTAGAACATCTTGATATCAACTAACGCTGATTGAACTACTGCAGGGTGAAATACACATCGCTTTTGCATGTAATTTCCTGAAACAATACAACTTTTCTCACAATTTTGTGATGATAATAATTAATGCTATGCAGCATCAACTCAACGGTGAATCAGCGATTTAACTCAAAGAGGGAAGTCCATCGCCTGCTCTGGTCGGTATGCTTGAGCAGGTACTGCCAGATCGCACACACACTGCTCAGAACAATAACAGAATTCGTATGTAAACAGGAGAAAGTGGAGTAAGGACGATAACAGCATTGCAATGGAATGTTTTATAAGGAGCAAGCCAGAGAACAGAGGGTACAGAAGGAGAATGATTAACATATGGCAGTGATAAAGGCATGTTTGAAATAAGTTAACAGCGGTTTGCCGACCAGGTAAAACAAATCAAACATAATCAGTGGCTAACGAAAGTTGAGGTGGAAGAGATGAGTAGAATAATATCACGGACAGAGGCTGGGGATAAAGAAGTGCAGGAGGAGGAACTGACAACGGGTCGCTGGTGAGCTGGCAAGTTCCCAGAGTGCGGATGAGGTCAGTGGAGGAATAGAAGAGGAAACAGAAGACTTGACGGAGGAAGAGCTAGAGATTAGGAAGAGGATTGAAGAGGTAATGGTATCGGGTAAAAGGGACAGGTAAGTGGAGTATTCCTGCATTGCGCCAGGTCCCAAGGAAAAAGCTGACAAATGTCAGCTATGGTAAGTAGAATCCTTGGGACGGTAAGTACTACTAATCTTTCTGAAATTAACGATCTTGTCTTTGCAGGTGCAGTTGTAGTAGCGGAGAGATCAGGGTAAAATCTTCACATTCACAATCACGACATAAAGATAATAAAACCTTGGTGGAAACGCAGACTTGAGGGCCAAATTAACGAGTTACAGCAAAGATCTCAGTAGAATAGAGCAAATGGATAGAGGTGCAATGAAAGATTCAGATATGAGGAACAGATTAATGAAGAAGTATCAAGTAAAAGGACAGGGGATGAGTGTAGTTAAGGACGAAATAAAGCAAAGGGTTAAGGCGAAGGCTGCGAAAGTAAAGAGGTATGATGACAGAGTCAGGCAGTTTCATCAAAATCGCCTATTCAGTACAAATCAACGTCAATTATTCAAAGAAATGGACGGGAAATGTGACAACTCAAGTGGGGCCCAGAGTCAGCAGAGGCAAGGAATTTTTGGGGTGGCCTTTGGGATCAGCCTAGTGATAATAACGGACAAGCAGAATGGTTAGCCGACGTGAAAGACGAGTTAAAGAATGTACAACAACAAGAGGGATTTCAGATTGATGTGAGCAAGGTGAAGAAACAGTTGAGGAAAGTGCTGAATTGGAAAGCCCCGGGACCAGACCAAGTGCACGGATACTGGCTAAAGAACTTCAGTAGTCTTCACGAAAGAATAGCCCAGCAGCTGCAACAATGCTTAGTGCGTGGCAACGTTCCGACGTGGATGACTGAAGCAAGAACGGTTCTCATCATGAAGGACATTAAGAAGGGTAACGCTGCAAGTAACTATCGACCTATTACATGTCTACCCATGATGTATAAACTTCTGACCGGTATCATTGCAGAAGATCTGTATAGCCACATAGAAGATCAGCAGTTATTTCCAGATGAGCAGAAAGGTTGCAAGAAGCGGTCAAGAGGAACAAAAGACCAACTCATCATTGATAAGACGGTGCTAAAGGACTGTAGGAACAGGAAAACTAATCTGGCCATGGCATGGATAGATTACAAGAAAGCATACGACATGGTATCACACTCGTGGATTATGGAATGTTTGGATATGATAGGGCAGCTGATGCGGTGAAATGTCTTCTGGGTGAGAGCATGAAGACATGGAGAACAAATCTGACGGCTAGTGATGAAATGTCTTGGTAAGGTAAACATCAGACGAGGTATTTTCCAGGGTGATTCTCTGTCTCCACTGTTGTTTGTTTTGGCGCTGTTCCCTTTGACGATGATTTTAAGTGGAAGGTTAGTGCGGATACGTAGATGACGAAGGATGGATGCAAGATTAATCATCTTCTCTTCATGGACGACCTGGAAGTTGTTTGCAAGAACGAGAAAGAGATTGATTCTTGGTGCAGACTGTACGGATCTTCAGCGATGACATCGGCATGAAGTTTGGTCTGGAGAAATGTGCCGATGACCATGAAGAGGGGTAAAAGGGCAATATTCGGATGGAATTGCTTTACCAGATGGCACACAATTGAGGGCGCTATGAAGAAGAAAGTTATAAGTATCTTGAGTGCTTGAAGCAGATCATGTACTGCACGAGGAATCGAAAGAGAGACTTAAGAAAGAGTATATAAGACGAGTGAAGAAGTGTTTGAAATCCAAGCTGAATGGAGGGAATATGATAAAGGCGATCAACACTTGGGCTGTGTCACTAATGAGATACAGTGCGGGAATTGTCGAGTGGACTAAGGCAGATCTAGATGTTGCTGACAGGAAAACGAGGAAAGTAATGACGATGTACGGTATGTTACATCCACGGTCGAATGTCAGCAGACTCTATCTACCAAGGTCAGAGGGCGGAAAAGGGTTACTTAGTGTATCAGACAGCTGTTAACATCGAGAGAAGGAGCTTGCAGTGTCATGTAAGAAGTACTCGAAAAGTTGTTGAAGGTTGCGAGAAATACATGAAGGCAGACGAATTAGGTCCAAAGGAGTATAAGAATCAAAGAAGAGAAGAAAGAACACGAGATTGGCAGGAAAACCACTTCACGGCCGATTCCTGAGATGTACAGAAGAAGTGGCAAGTAGCAAGACTTGGGAATGGTTGAGGAGAGGAGAACTAAAGAAAGAAACTGAGGGTCTGATTACTGCAGCGCAAGACCAGTCTCTGCCGACGAATGTGATGAAGGCAAGGATCGAGAAGTCAGATGTCTCTTCTATGTGCAGAATGTGCAATGCGGCGGAGGAGACTGTATTTCACATTGTCAGGGAATGCAGAGTGCATGCTCAGACAGAGTACAAAGGCAGACACGACAAGTTGGCCAAGGTGATCCATTGGGATCTGTGTAAGAAGTACGGTGTCAAGGTGCAATCGAAGTGGTACCACCATGTGCCGGAAAAGGTTGAAGAAACGGATCATGTCAAGATTCTTCTGGGACTTCAACATCCAGACAGATCATGTTATAGAACATAGACGGCCGGGATGTTGTTGTCTTGGATAAGCATGCAAAGATGTGTCATCTTATTGATATAGCTGTGCCGGGTGATAGTAGAGTAGCTCAAGGAGAAGGAGAAGGTACAGAAATATCAGGATTTAGCGAGAGAACTCGCAAGCTGTGGCAAGTCAAGGTGAAGGTTATTCCTGTGGTAGTGGGAGCACTGGGTACAATCCCGGCGTTGGAGAAACATCTCAAGGAGATAGGAACATCTGTTAGAGTAGAATTACTACAGAAGGCGGCGCCTTAGGGACAGCAAGGATTCTGCGAAGACACTGAGATCTAAGGCTACGGGACGTAGCTTGACTCGAGGTGTAACCGGCAGAAAGGAAAACAAGATCTTTCTTTTCATGTTGTGCTAACGCTAAATAATAATAATAATAATAATAATAATAATAATAATGTGTGGACTTATATAGTGCACGATCCACCAACTAAGTGGTGCTCAAGGCGCATTCTTTTACGCAGTATTACACAACACACGGGACCCACGGCTTTTACGTCCCCATCCAAGGATCTAAGCAATTATGAGCATTCTTTTCGCTGCTTCCAGTTCCAAAGCTTGCATACTATAATTTAACCTAAATTCCTTGATGTTAACATTCAAAAGCGATTCTTGAGGCAGAAATTTTGATTGGGTTACAAGACACAAGAAAAGTGACATCTCTGATATTTTTCCCCACATTGCAGCCTTCAGGAGGAGAAGCGATGCTTGAGCGGGAGTACAGCCGCCTCCCCAAGAAAGAGGAGATTGACAAGCAGACCAAGGAGCTGAACAAGCACATCGAGGACTCAAGGCCTTGAGATCGGCCAGAGACAGCTGGAGGCCAAGAACCTCCGGGAGGAGCTGTCGATGCGGCAACGCCAGATCGAGCTGGAGAGGAAGGAGGTTGAGAGAGAGGTGGAGCAGCAGGAACAGCTGAAGGAGGAACTCGTCCAGGTGCACTCGTTACCGGGACAACTGCTGAAGGATATGGATAAGATGAATAAGCAGAAGAAGTAAGTCTGCAAAGGAGATGATGTCTAATCTTTTTTAAATGCTTGAGAATTCACTGGTAGTACTTGGCCGTATTAATGGTTTCTTGATATCACCAATACGCACTGTGAAACTTGAAGATATCGTTTTGGATTTCTGTGGGAATTGTCATTAGTAAGGTGTATTTAAATAACACAATTTTTCTGCAAAAGTGTTATATTGAGTCTGGGCACACAAGGAGCATTGCTTGACTATTGTTTTGGATTTGGAAATTGGGTGTCCAAAGGTGTTATTCTTTGAAAAACAGGGTGTCCAAATATTGAACTTACAACACTGCATGTGTATTACAAATGAAATAGGTTGTCCAGTGTCCATTTAGCCAAACAGGGTGTTCAAAAGACACCCAAAGGTATTGTTGGCTAACACTATGATTGGGCGGTTGTGCAGAACAAGGACTAATTGTACAATATGGTCTGGTACAGTTGGCCATATTGCAACATGAAACACACAAATTGTCAGGCCGCTTACTCACGATATTCGTGATGTATTAATATGAGAAATTGTGACATACCAAATTGATGGCTTTCCACAGTACCCAAAATGTATTTTGAAGGTGTTCACAGTTAGATTTTGGGTGTATCATGGGGTATTCATAGCTTGTTTGGAACGCTTGGTTCTCTTTGCAATTCCTCCATCACAAATTTATAACCACCGCAAAACTTTTGTGTTCATTACAGCGAGGTGGACAAGAAACGCACAGACGTGACGAGACCTGTACAAACTACACATTCGAAGCTGCAGCAGCTGCTGGCACGCCAACAGCAGCTGACCGACGACAAGTTCCAGCTGGAACGAGAAAAGCAAAGAGCCAAGGAGTGCTGGAGGAGACGCAGATGAAGTTTGACCAGAGGATGAAGGACTTTGAGTACGAGAAGGAGAAGGAGGCGGTATCTTGGAGACAGGTAACGACATTTAAAGATTAGAGTTTAAAGCCACTCTCCATTATTGGTGATCTTGGAAAACATAAAAAGTCACAGTTGTACACAAAAAAACTTACTTGGTGGTGAGTTGATGATGGTATCAAACATACAATGAATTTTTTTTTGCTCATTAAGTGCTATTGTAAAATTTTTTAAATTAATTTCTGTCATCAGAAGATAGAAAGTCCATGTTGGAATGAATACAAAAATAACCGAATGCCTTTTCACTATTTTCTCTGAAGAGGCGGACAACAATTATGCTTATTATTGATATGATGTCATCAGCAGAATATTCAGTAAATCAAAGCAAATGGAATAAGACAAGGCAACACCTTTTTGTTGAGGGTGGCCCAAAAACAGTGACAAAAATCGTTTTTTCTGTAAACAGAAGAAAAAGAGGAGTATTTCAACACCCAAGCTTTCAGTTGTAACCTCTAGTTCTGCTCAGTTACTACTCAATTGAGAATTTCACATGGTGTCTCCGCAAACAGTCTTTACGTTACTTATCCTCTTCACCATGCAAAGCTACAAATATTACTTTTCAATAGAAGTTTTATTTCGGCAAACTTTGATAAACTGCTTTTATTTGTGGTAATCTTTTAAAAATTTCCAATCTCAGTTTCAGAGTTCTAATGTCATCTTTATATTTGATTGTGATTTCATCTCTTATTTGTTCACTCTCAGGGCGACCCTGGATCTCGGGCTGCGTCACATCCAGATGGAGAAGAAGAACCAGCACGACATCTACGCACGCAAGCTGAGAGAGAAGGAGCGTGACTTACGCAACCTTAAGAAGACAGAGCTACAACTGAAAGTAGCCAACGAAGGACTGGCGCACACTCAGGTAGGATGTGGAAAATATTGCTAATTTCTATTTGAATCAAAGCTTACTGTCACCAGTGTTATGCCGCTGTAGCATCCAACACATTGTTAGCCAGTAGTAACCAATTAACCCTAACTCCCTAGGCCCATTTGCTTACACATAACCTGAATCCTTCCTAACTCCCTAGGCCCATTTGCTTACACATAACCTGAATCCTTCCTAACTCCCTAGACCCATTTGCTTACACATAACCTGAATCCTTCCTAATTCCCTAGGCCCATTTGCTTACACATAACCTGAATCCTTCCTAACTCCCTAGGTCCATTTGCTTACACATAACCTGAATCCTTCCTAACTCCCTAGGCCCATTTGCTTACACATAACCTGAATCCTTCCTAACTCCCTAAGCCCATTTGCTTACACATAACCTGAATCCTCCAAAATCCTTCAGTAGTAAAGCAAGCACATGACATGTATGCACACATGTGTTTCTAATCTGTGATACATGTACATGGCCAGGGACCCTCCCTGTATGCATGGAGCGATAAACAGCATCCACTGACCCAAGCACTGACCTTGCAATCGCTACAAACATGGATGTACATGTACCATGGAAAGGCAAGTATGCCTAATAACCTCAATCCTCCAAAATCCTTCACTTTAGCAAAGAGCATGTAGCATGTAACTCAATCCTTCAAAATCCTTTCACTTTAGCAAAGAGGATTTTGGAGGATTTTGAAGTTTAGGGTTAATACTAGAATGAAGCCAGTAGTGCATGCTACCTGTGATATATGCTAAGTTTCCTATGTCACAGCCATAGTTGGCCAATCGGCTGGTGGTTGCCAAACTATGGGCAGCTGTTATTATTGAAAACACTGATGAATTGACAAAACAAAATGAAGATATATTCATCTTAAAAGGCATAAAATGTTTAATTTTGGGCAAAATCTGTGGTTGAATTTTGTTTGCTCACTGATGGCCATCCATACAAAATGGCGCTCAATGCTTACAATACACATGCCCTCCGACAAATATAGTTTTTTATCCCAAAGGGCCGGATAAATAAAAAGTAGCAATTGCTTTTACTAGTCATTTTCTTAAATCTTCATTAATAAAAGTGAGCAATTACTTGCAAGTAATTGCTTCCAGTAGTTAGCAAAAGCAATTGCTATGATTTTTAAGCAATTACTAGAGATATTAGCACTTGCTTGGAAGCATATAAATAAACCAGACCTTTTACTAATGACTTGTAGCACTTGCTAATATTTTTACAAGATACTAAATGAGGAGCTTACGCATTTGCTAACACTTGCATGTTGCATTACTCCTGCCATCATGGCCGAGTTTATGCATGTAAGGGAACATGAAAAGGTGTACAATGAAAGAACATATCGTGAAGAAGTCAATCCTACCAGATACCGGAAATTATTTCGGTTCAATTTTGAAAATTTGGAGTGGCTAGCAGCAGTCGAAGTACTTGGTTTTAAACCAGCAGAAATGGCGCATGGCATCTTCGTAATAGTCGGGTTTTCATCCCCTTTGAAGATGTTGTACAGATATTGTTCCCATGGAACCAAAACAATCTTCCTATTTCCTGTTTGCATTCCATCTGTTTTCTTCTTCACTTGACTTTTCATGTTTGCTATCTTTTTCAAAATTTGCTTCTCATCCATGGCTTTACCTGTGTTGGTAGCAATTGACATTTGTGCTTTTTAAGTGCATTTGCCTTCATGTCTTTTACCCCCGGCAACTGACTTTTCTCGATTAGAACAGGGTACTCTTTGATTATACTAACGAACAGTTCGTTCAAAGATTGCTCACTATTTGTACCACTCCCCAATTCTTCGGCAGCATCCATGTTGCTAACACATGCCTCATATACAACCACTAGGCTAATCGGAGCTGACCTCCCATCATTGTTATACCCATAAGCAATTGCTAACCCACCCAAGCAACAGGTGCTAGTCAAAGAAGAAGGTTATTTATACATTTTTAAGCAATTGTTTAACCTTGAGCTTTTACTTGTTAAGCAATTGCTATTGCGTGAGCTTTTACTAGATAAGCAATTGCTAACTTTTATTTATCCGGCCCATTGTGTTTGAATAAAATTATTTTAAAAAAATATCAAATTTTCTAGTATGGTAAGTCTTATCTCTTCTGTACCAGCTAGTTTTGCCTCATAACAATAACAGTTGAGCAATAAAATCCAGTAAATAGTTCGGAACCAACATTACAATGTACACATTGGGCCGGATAAATAAAAAGTAGCAATTGCTTTTACTAGTCATTTTCTTAAATCTTCATTAATAAAAGTGAGCAATTACTTGCAAGTAATTGCTTCCAGTAGTTAGCAAAAGCAATTGCTATGATTTTTAAGCAATTACTAGAGAGATTAGCACTTGCTTGGAAGCATATAAATAAACCAGACCTTTTACTAATGACTTGTAGCACTTACTAATATTTTTACAAGATCCTAAATGAGGAGCTTACGCATTTGCTTAACACTTGCATGTTGCATTACTCCTGCCATCATGGCCGAGTTTATGCATGTAAGGGAACATGAAAAGGTGTACAATGAAAGAATAAATGGTGATGAAGTCAATCCTACCAGATACCGGAAATTATTTCGGTCCAATTTTGAAAATTTGGAGTGGCTAGCAGCAGTCGAAGTACTTGGTTTGAAACCAGCAGAAATGGCGCCTGGCATCTTCGTAATAGTCGGGTTTTCATCCCTTTGAAGATGTTGTACAGATCTTGTTCCCATGGAACCAAAACAATCTTCCTATTTCCTGTTTGCATTCCATCTGTTTTCTTCTTCACTTGACTTTTCATGTTTGCTATCTTTTTCAAAATTTGCTTCTCATCCATGGCTTTACCTGTGTTGGTAGCAATTGACATTTGTGCTTTTTTAAGTGCATTTGCCTTCATGTCTTTTACCCCCAGCAACTGACTTTTCTCGATTAGAACAGGGTACTCTTTGATTATACTAACGAACAGTTCGCTCAAAGATTGCTCACTATTTGTACCACTCCCAATTCTTCGGCAGCGTCCATGTTGCTAACACATGCCTCATATACAACCACTAGGCTAATCGGAACTGACCTCCCATCATTGTTATACCCATAAGCAATTGCTAACCCACCCAAGCAACAGGTGCTAGTCAAAGAAAGAAGGTTATTTATACATTTTTAAGCAATTGCTTAACCTTGAGCTTTTACTTGTTAAGCAATTGCTATTGCTTGAGCTTTTACTAGATAAGCAATTGCTAACTTTTATTTATCCGGCCCAATGATTTTGTTTTTGTCATTGCAGTCTGTGTATGACAAGGTGAAATCACAGGCTGACGGTGGACCAAAGGACGATGGCTCGTTACTGGAGAAACGGAAGGAGCTTCAGAGAGAGGTGGAACAGACAAAACGGATGCTTGGCAGTCAGGTAAATAGATGATGTCTAAATGGTAGCAAGAAGGCAACTCAAATGCTTCAGGTGTTGACACTGTCGGCAGTCCATTCTTGACTTGGCTTTGCAAAATGAAAGTAGACAAATATATATTTTTTTGAGATTCTGATGAATGATCATTCAAAATAATTTTAATGGTTTTGAGTTATAGAGGAACTATGCCAGCATGTGTAACTGTAGTAATGCTTGCCAAATGTTACTGTGTGGTGAATGCATCTAACCTGTACATGGTACTGTTATCTACACAGCTTATCCACCATTCATAAACAGACAGTTGTCAAATGGTACTGTATGGTGAATGCATCTAAACTGTACATGGTACTATTGTCTACACAGCTTATCCACCATTCATAAACAGACAGAGCCTGTCAAATGGTACTGTGTGGTGAATGCATCTAAACTGTACATGATACTGTTATCTACACAGCTTATCCAATCGCTCATAAACAGACAGTTGTCAAATGGTACTGTGTAGTGAATGCATCTAAACTGTACACGGTACTGTTATCTACACAGCTTATCCATCATTCATAAACAGACAGCTGTCAAATGGTACGGTGTGGTGAATCTAATCTAAATTGTACATGGTACTGTTATCTACACAGCTAAACCACCATTCATAAATTATTTTATTTTATTTATTTATTTAATGAAAACCAAGAGCGGTTAACTGCCACTTACAGGTATCATAAAACATGTAATACAAAAAACATACAGTTCAAAAACAATTCAAAAAAACTCAAAATGTTGTGACTCAAAATGTTTATGTTATACTAATTTTGAATAACAAATCTTAAATTTTGGTTATCAAATTGTGGATTTCTTGTAGCATTTTGCTATGAGATACAAGTTAAATCTTTCATTGTTCCTAAGTGAGCTATTTAGCCCTATGTTGGTGGTCTCCCTACTGTCTCATATCACTTGACAAATTGTGTATTTTGTATTCTGATGAAAGAGGAGACAAATTGATCCGATATTAATTTTTTTGTATTCAACTTGTCTGCAGAATTCATTAACAGCTGTGGAGCAGGTCAAAGTTGAACAGAGCATCGCCGAGGAGGAGCGTTTCCTGTACGAGCAGAGTGACCTCCGCATAGAGGTCGTGGAGTTGACCCGTCTGGCCGCTATCAAGGGGGACGAGCGCGAGCAGAAGGCCCGGGATTTCATGCGTGCCGAGCTACGGTATCACCGAGCTCTTGATGACCTGAAAGCCAAGGATCTGTCGATCATCGACAATAAGAAGAAATACCAGGAGATGATGATAAAGTAAGAGGCGGAAATCGATGGTCAGGGCTCAATTTCATCGAGCTGCTAAGCAGAGAATTTTGCTAAGCATTATAAAACAGTTCTTTTCAGAACTAATTACCACTCAATAGAGTATTTCACATGGTGTCACCGCAATTAGTCTTACTTATCCTCTTCACCATGCAAAGCTACAAGTTTTACCTATTATAAAACAGACTACCAGCCAAAATGCATACATTTTGTATGAAAGTTTATTGGTAACCAAAAAAAAAAATTTCCATAGCAAATTGTTCTGGTAAGCAATGGTTGGTTACTAGCTCTGCTAAGCAGATAAACCAACTAATAAGCATCCAATTTTGTTTAGCAGATTTTGTTGGTAAACCAGGTCCAAATTTCATACAGCTGCTTAGCACATGAATTTGCTGAGCACAGAAAATTTGTGCTTAGCGAAAATAGGTTACCAGCCAAAATTGCCACTTAATGTGTATTGCTTCTGGCAGGTTCTTGGCTAAACTCAACTCAGCAGATAAATTTGTTAAGCAATATTTTCTTGTAAGCGGCCCTATGAATTTGGCCTCGTAGCCAAACGTATCAGATGAAACCCTTTTTATTCCCCACTGACCAGCATGACCTTCATGTACGCACAGTTCTATTCAAGTGTCTACCTCAGATGATTTTGTCTTATGAGATCTAGACAGTGACCTTTGAATGGTCTCCAGATATTAAGTGTCATGATCATCATTATTATTATTATTGTACAGTACAATACTGCTTTAGGAGACACCACTACATGGTACATCTTTTTTATAGTTATACCAAACATGACCCTTGGCTTCTAGCTAAGAATCACTGAAACGAGTGACCACTATAGTGACTATAGGGAACATTTGGTGTGGACCCCATGATGATCGTTATAGTTACATTGCACTGTTATAGATGCTTACAAATCAAATGTTGCTGTTGGTAACACCCACATCCTGAATGCTCATGAATGTGATTTGTCCTGAACGGTGTGATTTGAAAACCATGTACGGAATCCTGTATTTTATAGTTTTAAAAAATGTAAAAAAAAAAAAAAAATTCAGATTGCGCGACTTTGCCAAGATGTACGACGTGATCAAGAACGAGCGTAACAAATGCGTGAACCTGATCCAGGCCAGTACCCAGAAGGCAGCAGAGATGAGAGAGAAGATTAAGATACTACAGAATGAGATTGAGATCCTCAGAACGTCCTGCCAAACCAAGGAGAGGTAAGACAAAAAGGCTGGAGGACATAGGGGAAGATTTCTAATTCAACTTCATATTTCTAATAATTGGCACTCATTTTCTTTTTTTAAGGCAATTTTTATATCTTTTTGATGGAATATTTATGTGTCCATACTTTATCAGAATCATGATATGTTTTTAGAAACCAACCTTTGTAAGTTTCAGCTTAAAAACTTTCATAAATACGTTTTATGATATATTCCTTGAGAGGAAGAGGGTTGAAATGTGCATGCTTTACTAAACTTGGGCGATAACATGATAATATCGAATATCGCGATACCTTTTTTTTATTCGATAACGATATCGAGAACCTTTTCAAGTTATCGAGATATCGGCAAATCGCGATTAAAAAATATATCGTGATTAAAAGAAATCGCTATTTTGAGAGAAGTCAGAAATTCCATGGAAACAAAATTAGGAGTCTTTTCAAAGAAGTGACAAACAAAAGCAAAATACACAATATGCAAATGAATTTGCAATTTATTGTGACGCTTGTAGAGGGGTACATACCTGTGGTTATTAGCTCTAAAGCAATCATGCGTGAATGAAAACAAAATAATTGCGATACTATCGAAAATCGCGATATATGTTTGCCGTTATATCGTGGATGAAAAAAATCAATATCGCCCAAGCTTATGCTTTACCAATTACCAATGTTGTACATAACTCTTGTCACTCCTGCAGATACTTACAGAAGGCTCGTCTGAGGCATGTCAACGCCGTCGTCCTCCGGGACCAGCTCCGCAATGAGCTAGCCAAGCAGCAGCGCATCGAGGAGGACATGAGAGAGAAGAGGGAACAGCAGAGATTGGACATCGCTAAGCTCAACCTGATGATCAATCAAGCAGAGGAACAGATGGTCAGACTGAGGAAACGCTACGAGGCGGCGGTACAGCACCGCAACGACAGGTTGGTTGGATTCAAACGTCATGTTGGGTTTGGACCATGTTGATGATAAGGACAAAACTTCCACACCAAGAAATGTATAAATAAATAGATGTAACAAAAAATAGTTAACCAAACAAACAAGAACAAAACAATAATAATAATAATAAACTCCAAACCAATTATTTTTTATTAACCAGTTCGCGTCGGAGGCCGTGTATACACGCAATTTTTTTTGCACCACGGATCGGAGAGCGTCTAAACACGCCATAGGAAACTTCAATATATTTGTATGCATGCTCGGTTGAGCCACACGTGTACGGTGACATGCTCGGCCACGAGCTGTGGAAGCTTCCATTAACGTGTGTGGGAAAAAGAAACCCGCACAGGGGCCCAGAAAAACTTTTTTTCCCCGACGCGAACTGGTTAATGATGAAAGATCTATGAATATAAATTAGTTCACTGTGCATTTTAAATAACCACCAGTTCTTTTCAGAACTAATTACTACTCAAAAGAGAATTTCTACATGGTATCACCACAAACAGTCTTTACTTATCCTTTTAACCATGCAAAGCTACAAGTGTTATTTTAAATGATGCAGAAAATCTTGCTCAGTTTGTAAGATTAAAAAAAGGATAACACAAAAATATTAAAAAAGGGTTTTCTATTTGATGTTGCAGGGCATATATAATTTATTTATTTATTTATTTGTTTATTTATTTATTAATTTTTTTTTTTTTTTCAAAAGCAAGTTCCAACATTTTTATTTGGTAATGTTTGTCATATCAACCCCTAGCTCTCAAGAAATGTATCATAAATCTATCCTGAAAAAAGTTGCTCATGTATTTGAGAAAATGACAAAAGTTGTGTTTTACAAAAAGTTGCCGGCTGGAAAGGTTTTGTAAATTTCTGTTTTCTATAATAAGATGTTACTTCTTGATCAGACGGAATAATTTCTCATGATGATTGACAGTTTTAAATAATTATTTGTTAATTTGATAGTCTGGTAGCTACCAATGTTGTATCTTCCTTGTAATTTCCTGAAATATCTTTTGGAAAAATAACTAAAATTACATAATTTGATAATTTGATTTTCTTGGTCCTGTCAGGGGTGTACAGCTGATTGAGAGGAATGAAGAGGTTTGCATCTTCTACGAGAAGGTGAACATCCAAGAAGACATGATCCGCAAGGGAGACGTAGAGCTGCAGATGAGAGAGGAGGAGATCCGCTTCCTTAAGATGCAGGTCACCGAAGAGAAGAGGGCAATAACGCTCGGGAGGCAGGTACTACCGAACAAGAGAGCACTGGACCAGGAACTGGTGACGCTACAGATACAGGTACAGAGATTAACTACAGTCCCTTCCAAGATGCAACACCTGTGTTTTTCTCTATTTTAACAGCATTTTCCAGATTTTCTTTTTCCTTGCAAACATTTTTCTTTGCTATTTTACTTGAGGATGTGAAAACAAACATTTCTCAAAATGATAAACACTTTTACGGGTCATGTTTTTGACGGGGTTTATATTGAACACTTGTTGTCTGCGACCCGGCGCTCGAACTTCACTTTTTGTGTTTATTAATTTGTATGTGAAGTCCACCAAATAGTCACTGATATAAATGATGACATTGCGCTCCATAATTTGTAGTTTACACCAATTCCAAGCAATAAAATATTCCTGTATTCCTGATATTGCAGCTGTCCCAGTGCCAGGACCGTATGGCCGAGCTGGAGAAGGAACTGGAGAATCCGTACGATGAGAACCGAGTCCGATTCCTGGAAGGAAAGGACCTCAGCCCGGCGGAACTCAACAAGAAGATTGAGCTGGTTAGTTGAAATTCCATTGAGGTGTTGACATACGATGAGCGATTGGTACATAAATTGTTTTACCAAAGAGCCATTTTAGAGAGTTTTTAAACATTGTGTTTTTAAACATTGACTTTCCAAAAACGTGATAACCTGTTTTTAAGATTAACGTTCCTTATTTAATATGTGCATCTCCAAATATGTTTTCTTTTATTTAAACAGTGGGCAGTTCCCACAACATCTTAACTCAGCTGAATTTACATAATTCTTAAAGATTTTGAAAAACAAATTTGTAGTTAAAGATGTAGCTGTGTTTTTGTTCCTGTGTTTTTATTGCTGTTTTAATGGCAATTTCCGGATATTTTCTTTCATCGGAAGATTGCTATTTTACTTGAGGAAAGGAAAACAAATGCTTTAAAATTCATAAACATTTCTCAAAATTATTTTGTGAAAAGCATTAGGGCTGTGCGTTTTCGGATATTTTTGGAACCGGATACCCGAAATCAGGAAACTTCGGATACCCGGATACCCGTTTTCATTTTTGTTGGAAACATGCCTCCGGTGGTGTACAAATACATGTACTGTAAATGGTAACACATTGACTTTTATAATACAGAGGATAGGCCTACCATACTCAAATCGATCTTTTCTTTATTGGAGTGTAATCTCTTGAATTTAAAGATAATTGTCTGTACAAGTGCATTGTTCAAGAGTCACAGATTTCTGTTTGCACCGCTCAAATGTTAAGTCCGAATTTTAAAAAGTCGTTTATGGGTAATTGGAACCGAAAAATGGAACCGTGTAATGACCGTTTTGGTCGGGTATCCGGATACCCGGCACAGCCATAAAAAGCATGGATTTTACAGATCGTGTGTACCAAAATGAATCTATTATAGGTCTCATAAATAAACTCATTTTGGCACTGTTTTACTGTAAAACCAAGCTTCTGACATCTATTTTGTGAAATATCTCATTTCAAAGTATTTGTTTTCCATTCTGGAGTGCCATGGTTGAGCGGTTTAGTGCATCGGATTTGTGTTCTGATGGCTGAGTCATCAGAATGTGGGTTCGAATCCCAGCCGCGACCGGGGTGCTTGTGTCCTTGAGCAAGACACTTTACCATAATTGCTTCTCTCCACCCAGGGCTAAATGGGTACCTGTGAGGGCAGAGTTGGTTGTTGTGTTTGATTAGCCCTATATGCGCTGTAATGGCAGCAATTGAGCTGTATACTCCCCAGGGAGCTGAGATGGTTTCAGGAATGATTTATGAGCCTGATGAGCAGGTGTAATAATAGTCTACATTATTATTATTATTATTATTAAATGGAAATTATCAATGTTCCAATGAAAACATGGGGGCGATACTTCTTTAATGAAAATTCTCTAAATAACATTTCATTATATTGTAATGTTTGATTTGTTTGTAGCTGGAGGTTCGTCTGGCTGAGAAGGAAGAACAGCTTCTTGAGAAGGACCTTGTGTATGAGCAGGTGGAGAGACTCGCTGAGAATGTCAGGAATAAAGTAGATAGTGGGAAGCAGGATACACTGCAACTGGCTAAGAAGGTAAACCACAAATGTGACGTGAGGGGAGGGGAGGGGAGGAGGGTTGCTTTTTTTGGGGGGGGGTCGAAGAAACCCCCTGCTGAACTAGGGAGTTCTGCTTGCCGTTTATATAAGTTACAAAGATTTGTGTATAACCATCGTCTTTGTCGCCGAAATTTAGTCATGTTGTGAAAACTGCATGGCTCGTCGCCGCGCTTGTGTTCTTGAGCAAGACACTTAACCATAATTGCTTCGTCCTTCGGATGGGATGTTAAGCCGTATGTCCCGTGTACTTGATTATTAAATTAATGTACGTAAAACAACCAAGAACACTTATCGTGGATGAGTAAGGGTTTACCCCGGTGTTTCTGGTTCACATAACAAGCGCCCTTGTTTACAGGTTTCCTCAGGCTTCCGAGCTACAGTGCTTAAGTGTGCTTTTGAGGGATCCTTGGTTTCATTACCAGAAATATATAATAATAATAATAATAATATCGTTTCGGTTTGCGGTAACACCATGTGTTTATCTCAACTAACGTGAAGCTGAGATACAGGTTCTGAAAAGAACCGTATCGCACAATCGTATCTCAACCTTCGTTAAGTGAGAAAGGTTCAAGGAGAACCAATTTCGGGCAACCTGCTTTTTCTACTGTCGCTAAGTGAGAAATATGGTTCAGGAGAACCATGGGGACTTCACGGGTTAATAGGGTTCAGGGAGAACCAAGGACTTCACGGGTTATTCTCAACGCTTCGATTAGCCTGCTCTAATCTTCTTCAGGAGAATGAAGAGGTTTGCCGATGCAACTCCCTTAAGTAGTATTTGCTGGGATTATGTGTAGAATGGGAAGTGTTCGATTGGTGCTACTGTTGTGTGATGTGTTGTGATTGGTTGCCACCGTGGCATTGTTCTTGTTGTGTGTGTTTCCTGCTGTGTGTGAGTTGCTCCCGCTGAGGCGTATCAGTTGACAGTGGGGTGTGGGTGTTGGTGGATGGTAGGATTGAATGCCAAATGTTGCTGATGAAATAGCCGATGTCCTGGGGACAGTGTCATGTTTATGAATCTCAATAGCCTCTCTGATAGACGGTGTACCAGTGCTTTTCCGGGCTATGATCTTTGCATTCTGCCAGTCAATGATATGGTCCAAATCGGTGGAGTGTTTGATGATCGCAGATTTGTCACATTCTGCGGCCGTGGGCCTTGTGTTCCTTGATCCTGGTCGTAAGGTCTCTGCCGGTCTCGCCAATGTACACTTTCCCACAAGTGCAAGGAATTGCAAACCCCAGCTTGACGGCTGGGATCATGTCTGTCCTTGTGGGTGTGTAACTGCTTCCAACTTGTTTCGAGTCCGTAGTAGACCTTAATGTCAGCTTCTCAGGATACGCTGAATCTTGTGTGAAGTGTGGCCGGCGTACGTAGCACGGCAATGGGTTTTTCGGTTGCATCAGAGGATCGTGGAGCGTTCCTATTCGGGAGGAACTTAAGCTTATCAGGTCTGTACCCATTGTCTCTTAACACGGCGCTAAGATGTTTCAACTCGATAGCAAGTGCTCTTTATCACTGATAGTGTGTGCCCTTCAAGTAGGGTGCGATTCACGGAGGATTTCACGGATGGTGGGTGGAACGACCGGGCATTTAGGTAGCGGTCTGTGTGTGTGGGTTTCTGTAAACCGAATGCCCAAGTGAGCCATCAACCCGCTTGGAAATGAGTACATCAAGGAAAGGCAACGAGTCGGATGTCTCAGTTTCCATGGTGAATTGAATGCTTGGATGTTGCTGGTTGAGGTGACCGAGGAAGTCACTCAGTTTGTCGGAACCGTATGCCAAATGATGAAAGTATCATCTACGTATCGAAGCCATAGTTTGGGTTTGTATCGTGCCGCCTCGAGGCTTTCTGTTCAAATCTTCCATGAAGATGTTTGCCAGGACCGGATATCGGGATCCCATTGAGTGCCCAAAGACTGTTGATAGTAAGTCTCTCCATTGGAAGTATGTGGATTTCACACATAATGAAAGTAGATCTACGATTTGATCTGGCGTTAGGCTGGTTCGTTCGGGAGCTGTATATCATGTTCGAGTATCGACTTGGTTACGAGGATAGCCTCGCTGTCGGTACATTGGTGAATAATGACTTGATCGCCAAAACTCACCAGCGTGTCGGAAGGCTGCAATATTGTTCCCTTTATGATGTTGATAAACCCCGCTGAATTGGTACATGGTGGGCTGCCTACCCACGAGTGGGTGTAAGAGCCCTGTCAAGTGTTGGGCGAGGTTATACGTGGGGAACCGGATGAGACAATCGGTCGGAGCGGTCTGTCTGGTTTATGAATCTTTGTAGGCCAAAGAATCTTGGGCATTCGAGCTGGACGGACGGAGGTGCCTGTATAGTGCTTTGGGTAAGGCTGTGCTCCGGTTTAAGGAAAGAAGTTTTGGCGACTTTCCTTTCTGCTAACGGAATCGGGTTCTTTTGAGGCGGTGTAGGTATCCGTCGAGGATATCCTGAACCTTCTGATCGTATTCTGAGCGGTCCATCACTACTGTGGCATTACCCTTGTCTGCCTTTAGAATGTGTATCGAAGAGTCATTACGGAGGTTATTGACAGCCTGATATTCCAGTCTTGTGATATTGGATTTCGGGGCTTCAATGCTTTTTAAGATCTGGTGTATCTGAATA
Source organism: Zoroaster sp. YZ-2022 (assembly GCA_029582265.1). Lineage (NCBI taxonomy): Eukaryota > Metazoa > Echinodermata > Asteroidea > Forcipulatida > Zoroasteridae > Zoroaster > Zoroaster sp. YZ-2022. Next base: position 17,944,965 of record CM055820.1, read on the forward strand.
CGGATATCGCCTGCCTTTTGTTTCTCGAGCTTTGGATGGAAGGTTCAATAGACTGTATGAATTCTTCCACGGGAATCTTTGGGGCGGTGGCAAAATTCATTCCCAAGGCTAAGACACTGGTTTCCGTGGTGAGATAGTTGGCGTTGACTGAAGTTAACGACGGGGTTAACCTTTTCCCTTCTTTTTATGTTCCCTTTGTTGGACGTCCGTGGCAACGGTTTACCTTTTGTCCTGCTGTTATTTGGAGATGTGTGGCCTCGGCCGCGGTTAACGACGGGGTTGACCTTTTCCCTTCTTGGAAACGAAGTTACACACCCACAAGGACAGACATGATCCCAGCCGTCAAGCTGGGGCTTACCGAATTCCTTGCACTTGTGGGAAAGTGTACATTGGCGAGACCGGCAGAGACCTTACGACCAGGATCAAGGAACACAAGGCCCACGGCCGCAGAGGGAATGTGACAACCACGATCATCAAACACTCCACCGATTTGGACCATATCATTGACTGGCAGAATGCAAAGATCATAGCCCGGAAAAGCACTGGTACACCCGTCGTATCAGAGAGGCTATTGAGATTCATAAACATGACACTGTCCCCAGGACATCGGCTATTTCATCAGCAACATTTGGCATTCAATCCTACCATCCACCAACACCCACACCCCACTGTCAACTGATACGCCTCAGCGAGCAGGCAACTCACACACAGCAGGAAACACACACAACAAGAACAATGCCACGGTGGCAACCAATCACAACACATCACACAACAGTAGCACCAATCGGAACACTTCCCATTCTACACATAATCCCAGCAAATACTACTTAAGGAGTTGCATCGGCAAACCTCTTCATTCTCCTGAAGAAGATTAGAGCAGGCTAATCAAACGTTGAGAATAACCCGTGAAGTCCCTTGGTTCTCCCTGAACCATATTAACCCGTGAAGTCCCCATGGTTCTCCTGAACCATATTTCTCACTTAGCGACAGTAGAGAAAACGAGGTTGCCCGAAATTGGTTCTCCCTTGAACCTTTCTCACTTAACTAAGGTTGAGATACGATTGTGCGATACGGTTCTTTTCAGAACCTGTATCTCAGCTTCACGTTAGTTGAGATAAACACATGGTGTTACCGCAAACCGAAACGATATCGATATTCCACCATGCAAAGCCTCAAAACTTATATAATAATAATAATAATAATAATAATAATAACAGGGCTTCAAGCGTTCCTATATTTCCTATATTTTTTTGATTTCCCTATATTTCCCTATATACTTAAAAAATGCCCTATAATCCCTATATTTTTACCCAAATGTAAAAAAAAGAAAAAAGAAAAAAAGAAAAGAAAAAAGAAAAAAGAAAAAAAAGGGGGGGGGGGGAAATCACATATGCTACAAAACCTTTTTTGATCAAACCTAATTTTTCCATTTAATTAAGAAGATTGTGTCCCAATGAAGAATACTGAGGGACAATTGCAAGGTGCTCTTTTGTTTTGGCTTCAAAATAGTAGCACCATAGACCTATTGCCAGTTTATGTTTTATGGACTGAATCATTCCACTTTGACTGGGCATTGCTGTACTGCAGTGCCTCATTGATTTTCATTTTCACATAAATCTTTGATATCAAAGTGCACAGTTGTGTGAGACTAAAATGCAAAATCGGTGTGACATTGCAGTATGGCAGTGCACAGTCGTGGCTGGATGAATTAGTCTGTAGGACCTACTCCAAAAGTACATGTGGTATAAACAAAATTAATATAAGATTCTATCACCATTAAACTTCCTTGGATTTCATTTATTGTCATTGGGGGAGAAATCATAATTGCTGACACTTTGTTGTTAAAATAAAAAATAAAAAAACTATCCCATTTCATACTTAAAAAATTATCAGGTAAGTATGAAAATAATACTAAAACATGTAAGGGTGTACATAGTTTGAGCATATGATGCTACGGTCAGAGACAGAATGGAGGGATTCATGAACTACTTTCTGTTAATTTTCACATGTACACATTGATTGGATGAGATTAGGTTAGGGGTTAACACCAGTTTCATCTGATATTATTTTATCCTGTAGTTTTTCTCTCTTGGAAATCTTAACCCAAATCCTTACCTTAACCATAAATAATCTGGATGGGACGGTGGTCAGTGCTGCCTTTTGACACCATTCCCTGTGCATTTCATTTCATCTAATTACATGTAGTAGTACATGTGTTCTGATTGACAGATATTGGTTGCTCTATTGTGTCTCTGATTGTAGCATCAAATTGTGTTGAGTATTCAAATAAATTGTTCTTTCCTGTACATGTAGGTATAGTATAGCATAGGAGTTCACCGTCAAAGCATAATGCCACATGGTTCAACACAATTTCAAGGCAACTGCAAAGATGAAAAAGTCATAGATTAGAGTAACAACAGAACTGAAGAACCACAAACAATCTGCTGGAATAATGTTCTAAACATGGGTCTTTAAGGAATTCATGAAGATTCAAGTTAGGGAGTCATAATTGGACAGTGAAGAGCCAGAAAAAGTCTTCTGGAAGTTAATTTCTATGTTTGTTTGCCACAGAAAAACAGAAAGATTTAAACCTTTGATCCTTGAGTTGGATAGTTAATCCATGAGTTACATCAAAATGTTAAAAGTCAACATCAGCAAAAATGGTAAAAACATTAAGGCCCATTGTATGTTTTGAAATTAGATCTGATCCATTCAATCCAAAGGCAGGAATTTTGAAATTGAGATTAAGGCAAAAGTATTAGTAAGTAGCAAAAACAAATACAGTACAAGAAAATGCCTTCTACTTGATAACCAAGTGTGCTAGATATTCACACACAAGGGTCATTCTCTTTGAACAAGCTAATTATGGCATGTATCAATTTCCAAAATTGCCATCTTTGGTCTGAGTGGATCTTATCATGTCACAAATGCTATGGACAATTATAGGCAAAATTCAGATGGTGGGCAAGTCCAAAATATCCCATATGTAACGTACATGCATTAGCTTGGACTTGCCCTGGTGTGTAATGAGGTTCATTGTATTGGATTTGACTTCTTGTATACATGAGTGATGGATAGGAATGGCTATGAGAGGAATGGAAGAGGCCATTACATTTGTTGTTATTAAAATTGCATACGGAAAATGGTGTTAAAAATCGAATGAGCACTGTTGTTGTGCAGCTGTTGTATTTGTAAAATTCCTATATTTTTCCTATAATTTTCTTGTGAAGCCCTATATTGGCCCTATATTTTAGAAAAAAATGCCCTATATTTATCCCTATTTTTTTGCAAGAGACCACTTGAAGCCCTGTAATAATGATAATAATAATAATACAAGTTTGCTTAGTCTCTTTGAATGAAGATATACATTAAAGAACCAGCATGTGAAAGGTTCAGCTTATAAAGTTGTGTCTTCATGAGAAAAATTGTGACAAATGCATTACTATCCTAAGTAACAAATACCTATAATAGCAGTCATACCCTACAGTTCACCTCCTCAAACCTCTACCTCAAACTGTACGAAGTATCTTCCCCTCCGTCTTCCGCAGGTCAATGAACTCCAAGCCAAGATCAAGGACTTCAGCCGTAAGATGATGGCCTCCGTCTCGGAGCTCTCCATGACCCAGGCAGAGGCAGTCACTCTGCAGCAGCTCGTCCGCACCAAGGAATCCGAGCTGGACCAGGCATACCTGCGCATGGAGCAAGGCGAAGCGCCCTCGCATGAAGCTGCACGGACATGGGAGCGCATAGTGCGTGATGAAAACAGACGGATGGAGGATACGGCAATGAGAAAAATGGTATGTCATAGACAGAACAGTGGGATGGAGGGTGGAAAAATTTTTGAAATATAACTAGATAAAGCCATTCTATAAAACCTTGTAATTTAACACTCCTATTCTTAAAACCTTGGGCCAATTTCATAGAGCTGTTTAGCAGAAAAAAAATGCTTACCAGAAATATTTGCTAAGCAGATTGTCTTGGTTACCAGCCAAGCTTGCACATAAAATGAATGTACTTTGGCTGGTGTTATGTTTTATAATGCTTAGTGAAAATATTTGCTAAGCGAATTGGCTTGTCGTAGGAAATTAGTCAAACTATACAAGGGTTAAAGAAAAAAAAATTAAAATTTTGATGACCTTATTTACTGTACATGTGTTTATGTATGTATGTGTATGTGTATGGGGGTGTGTGTGTGCGTGCGTGTGGGTAGGCCTTGACGGGGTTGTGGGGACTTATAAGAAAAGGGTAGGCCATGACACCGTATCTGTGGGGACATTTTCATGTCCCCATAGCATTTTTGGTCCTCACAACTGTGTGTAAAAGCGAGTGTATGTCCCCACAATTACGGAAAAAGACTGTGTGTGTGTGTGTGGGTAGGCATTGGCAAGGTTGTGGGGACTTATAACAAAAGGGATGGCAAGAATGCCGTATCTGTGGGGACATTTTCATGTCCCCACAACGTTTTCGGTCCCCACAACTGTGTCTCAGAGCGAGTGTATGTCCCCACAACTACGGTGCGTGTGTGTGGGTGTGTATATGTATACCATCCATTTTGCCTTTCAGAAAGAACCTGCTAGGTTTGAAACATAAGACAAAATAACTACTATTTTGCTATTATAAAAATGGAAGTTTATTTGTTAGGATGTTATGATGCAGAATATCTTACAAAATTGTTTGTTTTTAAGTTGTGTTAGTTTTGTTAATCTCTTTCATGGGTATTAAACGTCTTCACAAAATACCTTCTAGAGTGTTCATAACAACACAATATTCTGGTCACACAGGCGGAGGAAGAAGAGGAACAATACCTCACTGCTGGAGGCACCATGACTACAGCCGAGCCCCGCCCCAATGCTTACATCCCAAGTGACGACAGCGACCTTCCAGTGCCAAGGCCGTATGGAGTACATGCCCCGTTCAAACCGCAGGAAGGGGGCGCCAACATGAGACACATCCGTAAGCCGGTCATCAAACCTATAGAGATCTGATTCAATCGCTGTGGCTTTAAACCATAAAAAAAAAACACCAAAAAACATGAAATGTTTTAAAACTTGTACCTTTGCATGGTGAAGAGGATAAGTAAAGACTAATTGTGGTGACACCATGTGAAAATGAGTAGTAATAAATTTTGAAAAGAACTGGAGGTTACAATTTGACGTTTCGATCAGTATGCTCTGATCGTCATCAGGTGAAATGTTTTGTCCGAGTGTAGGTTTGTACGTGTAGTACATGCTAATTGGCATTGCATTGTACTGTCATTGACTTGAACTGTATGTTACAAACTGTGCTGTTAGTGACTAATAACAATGAAGGTTTTTTTCTGTGGAAAGCTTGGCACATTTCTGAAAAAAAATATTGATTAAAATTTTGAAAATAAATTCTGATTAAATAGTCCACAGGGGGCCATAAGTATCCTTATTAGGATGATAAGGTTTCAATTAGGCATAACCTAATTGGGATAGTATGGTGGACAATAATTCCCCCATAATTATGAAGTAATGTACATGCCAAACCTAATGAGGAACCGTAGGGTGACCTGTCCAAGTGGGTGTGACTTCCTAAATTCTTGTATCAAAACTGATTGACAGGAATTTTGTTTAACTCCAATCTTCCAGAAAAGAAGTGACATGCATAATAACACAAAGCATTATCCCAGCCTTAAAAATCATTCCAGAACCATCCAGTGTCTTACCTCATAAATAATGGTATCTTCATCAGCTGTGTTTAATGATAACTTTGAAGGAAACCAGTTGGTGCTAGCTATTTGGGCTTACCTTATAAATAGTTGTATCTTTAGCTGTATTTAAAGGGAAGGCACAACATTGGTTATCAAGCCCAAATACGGACTCCCTCTCTGTATACACTGAAATGGAGTCTGGTCCTTTTCTGAACTGTTGAAAGTGGCTGAAACTCGACAGCACCAACATTTCAAAACCAACTGTAATTATTATAGGTTTCACTTTCTAAATCTAAGTTTCACTAAGTCATTTTATTGAAAGAAATCCCAGATTTAATATTAACCCTCCTACAATCAGTGCAATTTTTGAAACAACCCATTCAGGCCACTCCAAGCCATTAGCTGTTGCCAGTGGCCTCCTATGGTTACCCTTCTGTGCACTGTCACACCACTGAGATTGCAGGGTAAGGTGGTCTCCCATTGATACATTGTAGGCCGTACTAATATGTTCAAACATTTACAGTGGCTTTGGGTGGCACACAGTTGATTTTGTAAGATTACTTGGAAAGGACAGCAGGCTTGTATGTACTAAAGGTTGGTGAAGAACATTTTGAAAATTTAGTGGGTTGGTGTGGCCTCCATGTGTAGTAGGGTTTCAATGGCTGTATGTCATTTCATAGTCAATTGATTTGTGAACAACAAAACATAAAAAGTATGTAACAGTTTTCTCAAAAACGTGAGCATAAATATTGTGTTGAAACTTTATGGTATATTTCTGCAAACCTAGAGGGTTGAAATTCACATGTTGTACCATCCCTTTAAGAAGCAGTGGAGAATGTGATCGCCTGAACCGTGAATTGTAAATAAAGAATTAAGATCCACAAAACTATCGTCTGAATCCGTCCAGCTCACTATTTGGAATAAAGATATTAAATGTTTCTTTTTCAAGCTATTCTTTCTTAAACTGCTTTGTAAATATTGATTCCTCAGGTTCTCTTGTATTGGAAATAGATTTTAAGTCATTTAGTTAAATTTGTTCTTATAAAATAAGCCTTATGAATGTAAACATATTTTTTATAATGTACATGTACCCTATCTTGTTCTGTTTTTGTTTAATTGGAAGAAAAATTAAAACAAAACAAATACTATCAGTTTTATGAATATGCAAACGAAAGCTGTAAAATAAAAGGGTTGTGAGTATGAAAGTGGAAGTTGTTAAAATAATAGTTACAATAAACTGTTATTGTGAATATGATTGTTATTGTGAATATGATTAAAATTCTTGGTATTGTTTGATGGTCATGTCCTTGCTATAGTTTTTTTGTTTACAGAGTGCGTGGCGGTGGGATGCCATTAATTAATGATTTAATTAATTTAATTTAATTATTAAAAAAGGTAAGAAAGCAAATTACATTTAAATTTTTCTACAAAGTAATTACAGGGCTTGGATAAAAAGTTGCCAAATACAGAAACTAATTCATGCATGACGCAGCATGAATAATTCAATGCTGGTCGAATAATGCGAACTTTAACAATGAATTGGTAAATTATTTTGTGAAACATCTCAATTGAATGCGATTAATTTATCTTTTTAATGGAACATTTTAGTGTGGTACCGACTAAAAACGAAATTGCCTGTGAATAAAATTGCGAAATACCGAATAGAAAATGCATGTTTAATATCTATCTTCATATCATTGTTCACGTTGTGCACGCATCATTATTTCTGCCAATGATTATAATAGGCGCACTCAAAGGTTAAGTGGGTATTTTTTTAGCCAGGGTTTTCAGTTGTGGGCCGAAAGAAATTGTGGGCCGAGAGAATCAGAATGGGTAAAACAAACAAAAGAGAATCAGAATGGGTAAAACAAACAAATATGGAAATATACTGCAGTTTCATTATTAAGCGTTTACAGAAATTGTGTAAAATCAGTTTAACACACTTGTTATGTAAAATACAGCAAATTATTGGAAATAGAGTTGCCTACATTTTGCTGTAAATTTACATACTTTTTTAAATTTGTTTTTTTTACAGTGTGTCATGAGAGCATTTGTTGTTCAGTCAGTTTCTTACCAAAGAAGGGAAAGGATCCGTGGTCTTGGTTATTTGTATCATCATTATATTCTTTATATTAATTTGACTTTCTAGTTACAGGCCTAACTGAAACATAGTAATTGAACCACCTAACCCACAATATTTTAAGTTGTTTCCTTAAAGAACCTGACTATACCAGATATATCAAATAACCAACATGTGCAAGTTTTACATTTAAGGGAAGGTACTAGGCCTACATAGGTTGCTGGTTAAACAGCGAAACCATCAAACATTCGATGAGATGATATTAATTTATGCTATAGATTTCTAATTACGACTTTTTGTCCGGCATATCCGGCGGGCACGGCGTGGGTGCCCCAATTGGGGAGCATTGTGGCTAAGGGTACCGGCTTCAAACAACCGCTAACACTATTTGGCCTTTAAAGGGGCAGTATCGTCATGATCAGAGCAGACTTTCAACAGGGCATGGAATCGATGCCACCCCCCCTTTTTTTATAGTTTAAGATGAACACAGTGACTGAAAATTACTGACTCATTTATGCAGCAGCAACGGTAATATGACCTTATCATGTGGGGAAGTATTTTCAGTCACTGAGTTAATCTAAAACAAGCACTCCGATTCCATGCCCTGTTGATCGTGACGATACTGCCCCTTTAAGCAAACGTTTAACTGCAAACTAAATTTTAATCTTTCTCTTGCGTTTCGCGCGATATGCCTGTACGATGATTCTATTGAGTGAGAAATCCCTTGAGCCTTTAACAAAGGTATCCATGAAAAACTATTAAAAATGGTTTATGATAATATAAATCTTGTATATTGATCTTTACCCAATATAGCAGGCGATACAAAAGGTTGCTAATTTGACCTTGCGTTATTGGGTTTACATTATTGTTCCTATCACACAAGAAGGCAGTGAATAGAAGGTTTGACGGATCTGGAATCATGAAACTTAAATTATGCATTCTTCACTGGTCACTATATTCGCAACCAGTATGATGTATACTGAGTAGGGCAACATACGGGGTACCAGTGTATTATTATCCACGAGCCGTCTTTCCGACTACGTGCATTGCTATAGGCCTACGCTTGAAAATAGAACGCTATGGTTTAGACAGCCTGCACGAATTTCTTTCTGTTGAGACGATTCAATCTGCGCTTTCACTTTTTGTATGAAACGATTTTGTATTACTGGGTCATCCAATTTCCATTTCGACGGACAGGATTGTTATGAAGGCGTAGCACATCGGGCCAGGGGTTTTCAACACAATTTTGTGCCAGGTACAGTTTTTCCTGCAGTGTTTTTTTTCTTCTTCAAATTTGAATTGTTTATTGTTTGTGTGCATAGGTCGCCTACACAAGGTCTACATTTAAATGTATTACTATCTATTATTAAGTAGTTATTTATTTATTTTATGTAATTCATTTTCAATTTCAGATTCCAGAAAGGAGGAGTAATTGAAGAAATGATATCAATATGAGAGCCGGGTGGATTTTATTTGCGCTTGCAGTAATTCTTTTTGCTCAAGGTATGTGCAAGTTCAAACAGTTTAGATTTTAGACAAAACTACTTTTGTTATTTCTCTTTTTCCCAAGTGGTGCCTTCATTTTAAGATGAACAATGTATTTTCCTTTCGAATAATTATGATTCATTCGTCGTGCTGTGATTACAGAACATGCAGACAATCTAGTCTCGGCAAAGGTCTGTGTTCTTGGGACGGAACCAGACGAGGCTGCTGGCGGTAGGGTTCGATTCGTTCTACCGCCAGGGGATCCGTGTTCTTGTACTAAAGTCAATTTGGGCGGCCACAACGCCTATGCACCACCGAGAAAGGACCAACCGATTTACATCGATACTCTACCGACGGACGCCGAAGAACTTCGTAGATTGCTCAGTTGTATGGACGTCAACTCGCAGGTTGATGAGGTTTCCGCTGAAATCTCCCAAAGTACAGGTACGTCTTTTGAGAGCTTGAACTTTGAGTCTACGGAGAAAGGTTCCCCCATTTGTGGATATCGCCTCAGTAGGCACCAGAGTGACCGTTTTGATTTAAATAACACTGCTTCTACAAAGAGAAAGTACAACATTCGCAATGTTGACATGACTATACTTCTACAGTTGCGCTTACTTTGTTGAAATAAGATAAACATTAAATAACTATTATAACAAGCATAATTCAATTGATTTAATTTTGCTCTACACCGACGTATGTATAGCACTGTATACTCAGTGCTTTCCGAGTGTCTGTGAAAAAACTACACAGGCGACTCGGGCGGGATTCGAACCCACGACCTCCTGCTCACTAGTGCAGACGTCTTAACCTCTCGACCACCGAGCTTGCCCGATGACAAGCAGGAGGTCGTGGGTTCGAATCCCGCCCGAGTCAACTGTGTAGTTTTTTCACAGACACTCGGAAAGCACTGAGTATACAGTGCTATACACACGTCGGTATAGGGCAAAATTAAATCAGTTGTTTATCTCCCGACGCAAGAATTTCACCAACCAATATAAGCATAATTCAGCTCATTAGGTTAACTCATTCATGATCACGAGAACATTGTGACAAAACATGCACATTATTCGGTTAGCAAACACGAGCTGCCAAGTAATTCTAATATGAGATTTAAAAAAATAGAATTAGCTGTTGCAAACTGCTGTTAGCTGTCCCAAAACCTAAAGGACCGTGTAGTATAAATGCAAAACAGTAGTTATTGGCCTTACGTTTCGAACCTATAGCAAATTCTTTCTCAAAGGCAATTTAAAAAAATGAGATTACGGTATTTTATTAAGGTAACTTTACATAAATCAGAGCATTTCAAATAGAAAGATTCCAAGGGATGTTTGATACAATGATCAAACCTTTTCATCACCAAAAGTATCAATTCCTTTTTGTTTTCTCTAAGATGAAATCATGGAATAATACCGGTATCTTATAATGATTGTTGATTTCAATAATGTACCAACTTTACACAAAGTAAATTTTATTTTAAGCTCTAGGAGCTTTTTCCTAAACGACAACAGACTGCTTGACTTAGGAAAAAGTACTCATTTCCACTTCTTCTTCTTTCTGGTAATGAAACCAATGATTCCTCAAAAGCGCCGTACTCGCTCGAAAACCTGAAGAAATCTGTGATTTAAAGGGACACTCGTCACAATCAGAACATACTTTCGACAGGGCATGGAATCGATGTCCTACACTCTAAAATATTACCCGTAAAATTTACAGTCGAAAGTCGTGCAGCCACCTTTCTAACATATTTTTTATGTGTGGACCGTATTGTATTTTACGTTAAAATACATTATTTTTACGGTGAAAAGTCTGTTAAACCGTAATTTTTATTGCTTTTTACCGATTTTATACATTTACTACAATGCCAGATAAAGCACCGTACATTTTACGGTGGAAGTTTTACAAATTGTGCTGTACATTTAACGGGATTTTTGTATGGATGGAACGCTGCATCTGCTATCGGATGGATCTGCAGATACTGGAATTGAAATTAATCAACACAATTGTTTATTGTACACAATGTCTTTCACTTACCTACACGTACACGTAGTCTGGTTCTTTTTCAACCACTCCTGATCCTCTCCAGTTACTAATGTACAGAACATGTATCCGTTATATATACTGTCTTTTCGAAACTCTTTTTAGTCATGGTGGCATGCAATTATAATCTATATTTCAATATTTTAAATTTTGAATGTACTTTTTTATATAAACATAGAAAAGAACATCAAAATCCTACCTTTTTAATCATAAAATTAACAATAAATTATTTGAAAATGGCCTTAAATCACCCATTTTTACATATTTAAACATTGGAAATGATTCGAGCGCAAAGCTATGTCAAAGTAAGGTCAGTTCATTTACATATTGGATATATCCCAGAGTGCAATGGGAGCGGCCATAATACGGGTTTCGGCCGTAAAACAATGAGAAAGGGATGATTACGGTAATTCACCGTAAAATTTACAAACTTTTCGGCGTAAAATTACGGAAATTGTTTACAGTGTAGTTTACGAAGAACACAGTAACTGAAATTTACTGGCTTATTTATGCAGCAGCAACGGTAATATGACCTTAAGGGGTATTATTTTCAGTCACTGAGTTAATCTAAAACTAGCACTCCGATTCCATGCCCTGTTGATCGTGACGACATTGTCCCTTTAAGAGAAGACAATGGATGAATGTTCAGTTTTAGATGTTGCAGGAAAACTCCAGACACATTGTTTAGGGGAAAACATTAATTTATAATAAATACGAAAACCAAAACTGAATGAATTTTAACTATTTTCTCGATAACGATGAGCTGACGGATTGATTGTTTAATGTTTATATTGATGCAATGAGAGCACAGCATGGGCCTACCCCTTCAATCATTTATGTCAACATTACAAATTATGTACCTTCACTTTAAACTTCACCGGTTCGTAAATGACAATATGTTCATACTTTATTGCTGTGATTCCTGGAAAATGTAGAATCAGGACACAGAGATTATAAACAGCACCTTGCGTTGTTTATTACATTATTGAAGGATTTTGTTCAATATTAAAATTATTTTATTCCTCAACGATGCCAGTGTCGGTGCCTGCTTCAGCTTAGTGGTAATCGATCCATCGAGTCACTATTGTGAGTTTTTTTTAAATCGGTTTATATCCAGATGGTGGATTGCATAGTCGTCGGTTCCTACTATATTAAGAAATATGTTAGAGGAAGGGGGATGCAAGCAGTGGTTGATCCAGGATTTGGCCAACAGGATTTGGCGCACCTCGTATCGCACAGCTTTACACAATAACAAAAACTGATTTGCTTTCTTGTTGCATTTCTACGACGGCGTATACGGGCCCTGGACAATGTTATTTTTGGTAGTAGATGCATGCTCTGTAGTGTGTTCTAAGCGTTTAATGCCGACTTCTTTTACGTTTTTTTCTCTGTGGTTGCAAGAAAATACCTTACTACTGTAGCCTACTACACAGTACCATACACGTACACAATTAGTTTGAGCATTTTTGTTTTAGGCCATTTTAAAATACTGGAGGGGGCAATATTGATATACTGTCTCCCCCACACTAAAACATGGGCTATGAACACGGGCCTCAATCCCCAACTGATCCACGCTTAGCCTCGGATGGGGGAAATGGGAGTGGTCGATTCTTGTTCTGGTGTCACAACAAATCTGACCAAGATTGTAGATCCGCCCTGGTGCGAGCGCAAAGCCGCAGCTTATGGCTATGGGCGCGCCTTTACAGGGATCCCTGAGAAACGTTGGACTCTAGATGCTCTCTGGTCCGTATTATGAAGATGTGTGGGGTTGCAAAGAAAACTATGGTGGCCCTGAAGGGACATCAGACATCACAAATATTTGCGAAGATACCTACTTGTGATTTTCTTTTGCGGCATCACAAATATTTACGAAGATATTTTGTGATTTTTGTTGTGATTTTGTTGCGACTTCAGGGCCAGCATACAAAACTGTAGTCCGCTCCTCAGGAGTCAGGGCAGGCCTACATAATAAGTACAATGGGTCATCCATTCCTCAACGTTTGACGCCCATGGTGGATTGTAAAAAGTTATGAATACTGTTAATGATTAAACAATTGATCGTACAAGCTACTCACGAGCAAGTTGAAGGTTGAAGGTTTCCACCTGTTTTTGGACAGCTTTTACACGTGTTCCTGGTGGTGAATTTCACATCAGACAACGATTCTGTACATAGCCGCCCCAAAACACCCATGCTAATTGTGACGTCATTTTAATAAACGACTCACATTTTTTTCTTCCAGCTACTTCAACCTTGGCATCTGTTATCAACCCAACTACTACTGAAATCCCAGCATATTCTGATTGTCAGGCGGCTCAAGATGCCGGCCACACAACTAGTGGAGTGTACGCCATCTATCATGGCGAGGAGTCAATGGAGGCCTACTGTGATATGGATACATCAGGCATAGGATATATAGTAAGGATTCTCTCTATAGTGCAATAATTACATTATTTCAAATTTCTGTTTATATATCTGTATGAGCCTATATACTTCATGAATCAATATATGCACAGAAACCAACCTGTACAGGTTTCGGCTCAGTCACTCCACACGTTTCCGAGAGAACACTTGTGAAAGTTCATTTAGAATTTCTGACAAACAACGCAGAGTTGTTATACACCTGCTGTTCCGATCACAGTGATCGATTTATTATTATTATTATTACAATTGATAATGATTATTAAAGGATAATCTCGCCAGATATACTGATATTGGCAAATGCACTTTTGGTACAAATACAAAATGTGCACTGTATAGACGATGTGACCAATGACATCACATGTTTACAAAAGAGCCCCAAAGGTTAAACTGCGTCGGACACAAAATGTACACGGATCTATGACAAGAAACCATTACATCTGATATTATGAGATATCAGCAGAACAATTCTTTAATTATATAAATAAGGCGCTAACATCACATCGCATATCTTATTCATCTGAAAATTCATCTTGATGTTGTGTGAAAAATTACAAAATGTATAAAATCTGCAGGAAATCACCCTGGTACTCTAAACGTCACACCAAAGTGTAAAAAAGTCACATGGATATTTTTGAATCTCAAGTATAAAGTTTCCATTTGGCCAATAGAAGACTTTTGAAACGCTGGTGGCAGCAGACTAACCGGTCACTTTCCCATCCTTGATGTAATTCTGAGCATGCGTGCAATGTTTTTTGAACAATGGAAATGCCGCCACTTAGCGTCTCAAAAGTCTCCCATTATTTTTTCGAAGAACTCGCCCCCGCAACTGATACAGATTCCAATACCGTCAATTCCCACATTACGTTTTTCTACTGAAGGTTATCCAAAGACGCATCAACGGCTCAGTAGATTTTAATCGAAGCTGGGAAGAGTACAGACAAGGTTTCGGGGATCTAGAAGGGGAGTTCTGGTGGGGAAACGAGAAGCTCCGAACCTTGACAGAGATGGATGCAAGAGATTGGGAATTGGTGGTAACTCTGAAAGCATTTGACGGGCGCGAGGCCCGCGTTCGTTACCACAAGTTTGTCATTAAAGAAGTTGACCGGTATGAAATTGACGCCGATGCGTACGACTTTGAAGAAGCAGGTATTCCTGTCAATAATTAAGACTTTTCTTCCTGACTTTCTATATACCACATCCATCACCCCTCCACTTTTCTTCCTCCATCTCTCATCCCCCTCATCCTTAAAGGGAAGGTATAACAATGGATACAAAATTAAGGAATTTATTATCCAAAAGCTAACTTGATGTGAAGTTGGTAAAGATATCAATCATCCTGAAACAAACTTATGTCTGAAGTGCTCTCATTTCAGAAAAAACAGTGAAAAATACTAACAAAAAGTAGCCGACGGCAGCGACGGCAAGTATTTTCCGTACAAATTGTGAATGCTTTTTCACATTTTTCTCATGACTTTTAGTCCGCATTGAACTGAACCGTTCACAGAATGGTTGTTCAGCATATAATTATCTCGATTCAAAGAACGTAAGCATACTCTAATGTTATACCTTCCCTTTAATTTACACACTTCCATTCATAATCGTCCGTTTCTTTGTTTTCAAAATTTATTTCTGTATCTAGGTCACACTAGGGCACTGAGACCTACTATATGTCAATATTTCACATGGTGTCACCGCAATTAGTCTTACTTATATGTCAATATTATTTTTGTCATTCAGTTTAATAACTTTGCACTCAAACCATTCAATTGAAATAAAAATGCAAAATAGGCCATAGAGTTTGAAGATCTTTTGGTTTTCGTTCAAGGTGATGCATTGGAAT
>CM055820.1:17961005-17976318 GCA_029582265.1 Zoroaster sp. YZ-2022
CGGTTTCTGGTCCCTCAGACCCGCACGTCGGCATTTTAAATTTTGCTATGAAATGTTGTCCAATTGCAGCCAAAATTGCTGGATCAATTGGAATAGGGGTATGAACGTTTGCCCGATTTGTGAGGCCTCTCTTAGCCACCATACTTTGTATACGGGAAATTTTGGTTCCCGCGTATACAATGTATCACGTATTTCCCTGTTGTCAAAAAATAAATAAATAAATAAAATTTAAAAATAAATTGTCGAAAAAAAGCTCGTCACCGCATCGATTTTGAAGCCATCCGATGACCAGAAACCGGAGACTTGTTTTGGCCTAAAGGATCGTTTAATTTTTCAAAAGCCGCACAAAAAGTATTTTCTTTATTAAGTTTTGGATAAATAATATTTGTAGCTTTGCATGGTGAAAAGGATAAGTAAAGTCTTTACTTTAAGTCTTGGATCATGACGACTGCAAAACTATACATTTACATACATTATCTGAAGAGGCCTGTAGATATTAAATAAAATGGGTATTTTTTTTTAAATTTTGGGGAAGTCCGTTATAATGATTTCGATATTAAATAGACATTCACGGCGCAACATATGTATGAAACAAAACATTTGACAAGGGAGTTTGTAGGCCTATATACGAATTGATTATTATTACTTTTTTTTTTTATAGAATACCGTATGTGTACATATAAGGACACCAAAGTGAACTTAAGTTGGCATTCTTTAGTATGAGAAATATCTATCATGTCTTAACAAAATAATTTCAATCACAATTGTGTGGTAGAAAAGTCAATTATTAGCACTTTCATTCGAAGCTTAACAATCTAAACGATTGAACGCTACTGTGACGACGTTATGAGATGACTTGGATACACTGCAATTACAGTTTTTTTTTTTAAACTGCACCACTAGAATATTATAATATAGGTTTTCTCGGTCAATTTCGGCAAATGAGCAGCCAATTTAATTTTCGTGCGTTCAAATTAAAGCGATTTTGCCTTTCCAGTTGTTCCTGTGTTTCAAATTCAGAATTCGGGCATTCAATTTCGTTTTGAGGCATTCAAATTCACTTTAGCAATGTGTTCAATTTAACATATCGTCGTTCTTTTCGTGACGCACAATCATCATTCAATTGTAGCAAAGCTGGATTGGACTGGAGATTTTTGCTGCTTATTTGATTTTTCAATTTCGTAAAGATGCAATCAATTTCATAAATGAGGAATTCAAATAAGTACGATAAAGAAAATGTAACAAACCGAAAAACAAATTAATCAATGCTAGACAACTGCTTCGTAACTTCACTTTAAATCAGTCAAACCTCTTGTTTTTCTTTATTCATTTATTTTTCCCATAGATTTTATTTGAGGCATTTTCTCTCCTTTTTTTTTTTTTTGGGGGGATCTTTATTGGTTAACTGACCAAGAGCTAATTTGTTGTTGTGTTTGTGTTTGTGAAACATTAACGTTTGTTGGGTGTTTTTTAATGTTTTTTCCTGGTTTCTTATTGTTTTATTTATGTTGTTTCTTCCTCAACCATCAATCTGTTGGCATTGCCAGACATCGTGGCATAATGTTTGGGTATGGTTATACCACTGCGCCACTTCCACTGCATGTTCATTTCTGCTTGCTGGGCAGCCTGTGTCTGTCTCCGACGCGCTCAGTGTTGCCACTCAGTAACCCCAGGGTGCGTTTAACTGCAGAGCAGTTATTTAGATTGCACAAATGACAAGAAATGACTGCCCAGAAATGAATTTGAATTAAAAACGCACGCCTCGAATAGCTCCTGCAATTTGAATGCTGTTTTTGTTGAATTGTTAAATTGGATAGTTATTTAGTTAAATTAAATGACGCAATAGAACTTTTGACTAGTCATCAAACGAAATCGAATGTCCATTTTCAGCAGCATTCAATTTCGCGCGAAATAGAATGGCCTCGTGGTTAAATTGGCTGCTCATTTGCCGAAATTGACCGAGAAAACCTATACTAATATTATTCAACTCGCCCATCGAACACAATGGGAGTATGCCGTTGAAACTGTTGTTATTGTGACAACCACTTTTTGCACGGGAGAAGTCGCTTTCCTATTTAACGTCACTGACGTAACATACGTCCCTTCACAGCAAGGTCAAGGAAATTGCTGGAATCACTCTGAGCCCATGACAAAAGAAATGATTATATTGCCATGCGGGTGCGAGTATGGAATTACCATTATCCTGTATCTCGAATATGGCATTGGTAGCAGAGCGGTATAAGAACGCGAGTTCACAATCCTAGATTGTTCACATTTGCAAGGCTTTATTTTACTTATAATTTTTTTTTTTATTAAAC
Organism: Zoroaster sp. YZ-2022; assembly: GCA_029582265.1. Lineage (NCBI taxonomy): Eukaryota > Metazoa > Echinodermata > Asteroidea > Forcipulatida > Zoroasteridae > Zoroaster > Zoroaster sp. YZ-2022. The sequence goes on from CM055820.1 coordinate 17,963,324, forward strand.
AAAATACAGTGGCCTGCACAAATAAAATACAGCCATCCAGGTATTATTTATTGTTCTGCTTGTTCCCGGTATTATGAACAAATATTACTGTTGTCTCACGTAGCTAGATACATTTTTTCGAAAGTGTTCCAATTTTAAATCACAATATAGTTGTGGTAGAATGTTTGTAAATGCAATAATACTTCACAAGAATCAAGAGATATGTACAGACTCCATCCTACGAAAGTTTCGTCTCAGTTGGTGACGTTTTTAGAGAAAATTGTGAGAATTCAATTATAAATCTGGCAAAAATTAAAAAAAATCAAAAATCAAAATGAATGATTGTATCATATCAAACATTTCACCATATATAATTCCATATCATTTTTAGTTTCCAATAATTGTAAGCATACGTATCCCCAGCCTTTTTATTTGATGAATTCGACTGCAACGAAAGAAGTGAACGTTCTCCACAGAAATCAAGGAGATATCTTGATTACTGTAAACCCATATCAAGACGTCCAATGAGTCTTCTTTATAGTTTGTCTTTTGTAACATATAAATGACGTATTATTGTTACTGTTGTTTGATTTCTTATTTATCCTGGGTGACCTGATGAATGATTATCACTGGTCTCCCTCAGGTCCCAGTTTTAACCCTTTTAAGCCCCCCCGCCCCCGTTTCACCAGATGGTCTCTGTGCGCGTTGCCTCAGACCCGCGCATCGGCATTTTATGTTTACTTTTATTTGGGTTATGAAACGATGGCTAATTGCAGCCCATATTGCTGGATCGATCGGGAGCTGCTGCACTGTGTTTTAAACGATTTTTTCACATAATTTATTAGGTGTATGAACGTTTGCCTGATTTGTGCGGCCTGTCGACAAGCCACCATACTTTGTGTATGGACAATTTAGTCTGGTTCCAGTACCGCGTATACATGTATCACGTACTTCACTGGTTGGGGGAAATCCAAAAGCGTTACCACACCGATTTTGAAGCCGACCTATAACCAGAAAATGGAAACTTTTTTGACCTTAGAGACTGATATAGATGAACCAGAAACATCGGGGTGACCCCCCCCCCCCCTCTCTGGGCCCACCCCTGCTGATTTGTAATTAGGCCAAAAAAAAATATTTGAAGGGGTCGGTCGATCGGGAGATTTTTTTTTCCCCCCCCTCCTTGACTGTCATTTTAAGATTGAAATTCATTGGAACTGAAACCACATACCATGTTTTTCAAAGACAATGATCTAGCAGTATGCACAAGTACCTAAAGAATAAAACCCTGGTACTGGTCTGGTAAATGTTGTTCAAACAAACATTGGAAAGATCCATTTAGACTTATTCTTGATATTTTGCTGAATAGTGTGATAGATCTACTTTTCACTGTGATTGACACAGCAAATTCATCCATATTGCGTGCAATCATGCAACATGTGAGAAAACGTGTAGATCGAGACATCGAGTCGCAATCGTTGACACACGTACAGTGCGGGGAGCCAGTGCACAATGTGTGAGGGCCATTTGATTTGAAAGCATGTAGATTGAGTCGCAATCGTTGACATACAAAACAGTGCGCGAAGCCAGTGGAAAACATGTGAGGGGGCCATTCGAATGGAAAACGTGTAGATTTGAGTCGCAATCGTTGGCACACAGTGTGCGCGAAGGCAGTGCACCATGTGAGGGCTGGGGCCATTCGATTTGAAAACATGTAGATTGAGTCTTGGGTACCGGTAAATTTGAAGTGGAAAATTTCACAAATCAAATGTATTATGTTTTATACACAGAAAATTGGTAAGTTTCATTAATAAATAGGCCTATGAATGACGGGGGGAAAAAATAAAAAACCTGACCCGAGATTTCAGCACTTTTGGGTCGGTCGGTGGAGGGCAACTCAACATAATATTTTTTGGCCTTATACAAGCAAGCTACAATCAGCTACAATCGAACGTTAATGTGACATTTAATAATTGTTGCCTGGCGTGATGGGGTCCATGGCGTTTTGTACACCCGAGGGGGCTGATGGCACCCGAGGCGAAGCCGAGGGTGCCATCAGCCCAGTATCCTGCGCCTCCTGTGACCCCATCACCTCGAGCAACTATGTTGTGCTCATGGTATTAGATTACGTTACCGAAGAAATCTTCCAGTAAACTGTCTAAGTCTTAGTAACTGGAAGTGTCTGGCGGAAGTTGCTGTCATCTCCGTCCCGTTTCGTTGCAGTATTCGCGAACTATTCGTACTGCATGGTCGAAGCAAACAAATTGACTTTGACAGACAAGTTGTTTAGCTGGTCCCTACAGTGCATCAAATTGAAATATAGCGTGTTCTGCGAATTACAGCAATGTAACCTCGTTCGCTGTTTTCACTTGCGCGCAATCAAAAGTAGCACTTGTGAGAAGATATATGGGGATGATACTCCGGGGACGATCAGGGTGATGTACCACTCTTGAGAGGTGAACATCACTTTTTGAGTGACGTCAGAGGTGAACATCCACTTTTTGGTGACGTCTGAGAGGGTAACTGTGAAGATTTGTGATTTGTCATGTGACAGGCTTTCGACCAATGAAATTACACAATCTAAGACCATGATATAACAATATGAGATGACCCACAGTGAAGTCCTTATCCTATTTAACTTCACTGACGTAGAACACGTCCTTTCACAGCTGGGTCAAGGATAGGCCTATTAGTACTGTAATTACTCCAAACCTATACCAAAAGCAAGATAGCAAACTCAATCTGTATACGCTCTTTTATTGATTATTTTACTACATAAATAAAATAAAACTTCTGTTGCAATATATTCCTCTTAATATTGAAATGCATTCACGTGTACATTACGTGCATGCGCAGTTGGTTAAATTTGTTCCCATCACAATTTACTTGTTTGATTTGATCATTAGCATAATTAGTCGTCGCTGGTCACGGCTGTCAGTTAGCACGCTTCTATACTGAGCTATACAAGAACAAACAAACATCATTTGCACACGGGGTGCCAGCATAATAAATGAAACCATCTTTGCGTGATGCATTTCAGTCCATTTGGAAATAAAAATCTAAATCCGATAGTGCACAAAAAGTTACAGCTAATATTTAATTGGCATTTTCTTGATTCAATTAGCCACGGCCGGACTAGCGAAATACTGGCCAATTGGTTGCTTAGTGTCACGCAGTCTTGTGCAAGCTTTTCTACTGTATACACCAATATACCTTTATATAAATTAATTTTAAAGCGAATTATTACCGTTGACAACATCTTCAAGTTAAGATTCCATATAATATACAAAAGGAGCGATTGAACAAATGATATCGATATGAGAGCCAGGTGGATTTTATTTACATGTGCAGCAATTCTTTTTGCGCAAGGTATGTACAATCCCATTATTTTATAGATTAAACTGTAGGTTTGTTTGTTTGTTCAAGTAATTGGCATGGTAATTTGAAAATTTCTGACAATTTCCGACTTGAGGAACAAGTTTGAGCCTGTATTGTAAATGGCCAGATTAAAGATTTACGCACAGGTTGTGGTAAGTCTTTAATTTTTCAGCAAATAAATGGTTGTGTCCACCTTAAATAGGGCCCATCATTTCTGGATTTTGTATAGCCTACTATTTGGTGCATTGTAAACACTTTGTGGTCATTTATGACACATTTTCTGTGATATATAGAACATAATCGTTGCCAGTGCCATGTCAGGTCAGGTCGCTCCCGTAGCTGTTTGAAGCAGTTGGGGCGCACTTTGGTTAAGCCACCATATTCATCCACTGTGGCTCAGATCCCCAGCCAATCTTACTCGACTATTGTCCACCTGTCCAGTTCTTGGCGTGACTATTCCAGTTCGCTCCTCGTATGCCTTTCATTCGATTGCCATACACGGAATCATGAATTAACCATATGGGCAATTTCCATGTCTTCTAGTCACGTAACCAAACCATTTGATTCAATTTTGCCTTACACCGACGTGTGCTTATATTTTGTATACTCAGTGCTTTCCAGTGTCTAATGGAAAAAACTACACATGACAGCCCATTATTCCTACATTGGTCCGTTGGATTAATTTTGAAATTATTGCATGATAAAAAAATGAAATAAAAAAATAAAATAAATGTATATTGGTTTGACATTGGATGGAGGAATAATGAGAGACGATTTGTCGGCTGAAACAGAAAAAGGCAGAACCTTAATAGTAAGAGTTTGAACATCATGAAAACCCGTGAAATTTGTTTTTGTTTTAAAATAACTTTTTAACGACATATTTAGCATTTACCGATACAAATAAATTGTTTTCCGACTTATTCAAAATTAGAAACACAATGTACCACACTATAGCTGACTTATATTGTTTTACTTTTAGTACGTTGTTCGCATACCTAGAAATGAAGATTCAGTATTTGTTTCTCTTCATTGTATTGCATTGTTACATCACTTTTTTCTTTTCACTATTCTCCTTACTTAAAACTAAACTGAAATAGTCATCCCACAGGGAATCACGCATTTCTTTTAAAGAAATAAAAAAAGGTTGAAAATATTTTCCCTTTTCTATTTGTGCAGCCTATTATAAATCTAATAAAACACAAAACGAATCTTTCTCTATATACATAGGTTGTTATCTTGGTAAGAAGTTATGACATTTCTGAAGCTTTTTTGGGTTGCGCGTGAAGAAAAGTGCGCGCATGAAGCCGTATGCCGTGGGCGTTTTACAAATACCACCATTGGTCGGAGAAGCTCTTGCCTGCGAACTATTAAAATTAGAATGCATAACGCAGCTCAAAGCCAACTTGTCAGTAAAGATAGCGTCTTGTCGCAATTATTTTGTTTGCATCCTTGTTCAGTCATCACCTATAAGTGCATAGTTCTTTTGATCTTATATCATCACCTATAAGTGCATAGTTCTTTTGATCTTATATCATCACCTATAAGTGCATAGTTCTTTTGATCTTATATCATCACCTATAAGTGCGTATCACCTATAAGTGCGTATCACCTATAAGTGCGTAGTTCTTTTGATCTTATATCATCACCTATAAGTGCGTAGTTCTTTTGATCTTATATCATCACCTATAAGTGCATAGTTCTTTTGATCTTATATCATCACCTATAAGTGCGTAGTTCTTTTGATCTTATATCATCACCTATAAGGGCATAGTTTTTTTAAATCTTATATCATCACCTATAACTTAGTGCGTAGTTCTTTTGATCTTATATCATCACCTATAAGGGCATAGTTTTTTTAAATCCTATATCATCACCTATAAGTGCATAGTTCTTTTGATCTTATATCATCACCTATAAGTGCGTAGTTCTTTTGATCTTATATCATCACCTATAACTGCGTAGTTCTTTTGATCTTATATCATCACCTATAAGTGCATAGTTCTTTTGATCTTATATCATCACCTATAAGTGCGTAGTTCTTTTGATCTTATATCATCTCCTATAAGTGCGTAGTTCTTTTGATCTTAAAGAAACACAAATAAGTGCTTCGTTCTTTTGATCTTATATCAGCACCTATAAGGGCGTAGTTCTTTTGATCTTATCATCACCCTATGAGTGCGTGATTCTTTTGATCTTATATCATCACCTATAAGTGCGTAGTTCTTTTGATCTTATATCATCACCTATAAGTGCGTAGTTCTTTTGATCTTATATCATCACCTATAAGTCAGCGTAGTTCTTTTGATCTTTATCATCACCTATAAGTGCGTAGTTCTTTTGATCTTATATCATCACCTATAAGTGCGTAGTTCTTTTGATCTTATATCATCACCTATAAGTGCGTAGTTCTTTTGATCTTATATCATCACCTATAAGTGCGTAGTTCTTTTGATCTTATATCATCACCTATAAATGCGTAGTTCTTTTGATCTTATATCATCACCTATAAGTGCGTAGTTCTTTTGATCTTATATCATCACCTATAAGTGCGTAGTTCTTTTGATCTTATATCATCACCTATAAATGCGTAGTTCTTTTGATCTTATATCATCACCTATAAATGCGTAGTTCTTTTGATCTTATATCATCACCTATAAGTGCGTAGTTCTTTTGATCTTATCATCACCTATAGGGTGTCGTTCCATGATCACTATATCATCACCTATAAATGCGTAGTTCTTTGATCTTATATCATCACCTATAAAGTGCACGTAGTTCTTTTGATCTTATATCATCACCTATAAATGCGTAGTTCTTTTGCAGTCTTATATCATCACCTATAAGTGCGTAGTTCTTTTGATCTTATATCATCACCTATAAGTGCGTAGTTCTTTTGATCTATATATCATCACCTATAACTTAGTGCGTAGTTCTTTTGATCTTATATCATCACCTATAAGTGCGTAGTTCTTTTGATCTTATATCATCACCTATAAGTGCGTAGTTCTTTTGATCTTATATCATCACCTATAAGTGCGTAGTTCTTTTGATCTTATATCATCACCTATAAGTGCGTAGTTCTTTTGATCTTATATCATCACCTATAAGTGCGTAGTTCTTTTGATCTTATATCATCACCTATAAGTGCGTAGTTCTTTTGATCTTATATCATCACCTATAAGTGCGTAGTTCTTTTGATCTTATATCATCACCTATAAATGCGTAGTTCTTTTGATCTTATATCATCACCTATAAGTGCGTAGTTCTTTTGATCATAAATCATCACCTATAAGTGGGTAGTTCTTTTGATCTTATATCATCACCTATAAGTGCGTAGTTCTTTTGATCTTATATCATCACCTATAAGTGCGTAGTTCTTTTACTGATCTTATATCATCACCTATAAGTGCGTAGTTCTTTTGATCTTATATCATCACCCTATAAGTGCGTAGTTGCTTTTGATGCTTATATCATCACCTATAAGTGCGTAGTTCTTTTGATCTTATATCATCACCTATAAGTGCGTAGTTCTTTTGATCTTATATCATCACCTATAAGTGCGTAGTTCTTTTGATCTTATATCATCACCTATAAGTGCGTAGTTCTTTTGATCTTATATCATCACCTATAAAGTGCTTGTAGTTCTTTTGATCTTATATCATCACCTATAATAGAATGCGTAGTTCTTTTTGATCTTATATCATCACCTATAAGTGCGTAGTTCTTTTGATCTTATATCATCACCCTATAAGTGCGTAGTTTCTTTTGATCTTATATCATCACCCTATAAGTGCGTAGTTCTTTTGATCTTATATCATCACCTATAAGTGCGTAGTTCTTTTGATCTTATATCATCACCTATACGTGCGTAGTTCTTTTGATCTTATATCATCACCTATAAGTGCGTAGTTCTTTTGATCTTATATCATCACCTATAAGTGCGTAGTTCTTTTGATCATAAATCATCACCTATAAGTGGGTAGTTCTTTTGATCTTATATCATCACCTATAAGTGCGTAGTTCTTTTGATCTTATATCATCACCTATAAGTGCGTAGTTCTTTTGATCTTATATCATCACCTATAAGTGCGTATCACCTATAAGTGCGTATCACCTATAAGTGCATAGTTCTTTTGATCTTATATCATCACCTATAAGTGCGTAGTTCTTTTGATCTTATATCATCACCTATAAGTGCGTAGTTCTTTTGATCTTATATCATCACCTATAAGTGCGTAGTTCTTTTGATCTTATATCATCACCTATACGTGCGTAGTTCTTTTGATCTTATATCATCACCTATAAGTGCGTAGTTCTTTTGATCTTATATCATCACCTATAAGTGCGTAGTTCTTTTGATCTTATATCATCACCTATAAGTGCGTAGTTCTTTTGATCTTATATCATCACCTATAAGTGCGTTGTTCTTTTGATCTTATATCATCACCTATAAGTGCGTAGTTCTTTTGATCTTATATCATCACCTATAAGTGCGTATAACCTATAAGTGCGTAGTTCTTTTGATCTTATATCATCACCTATAAGTGCGTAGTTCTTTTGATCTTATATCATCACCTATAAGTGCGTAGTTCTTTTGATCTTATATCGCTCACCTACTCAAAGTGCGTAGTTCTTTTGATCTTATATCATCACCTATAAGTGCGTAGTTCTTTTGATCTTATATCATCACCTATAAATGCGTAGTTCTTTTGATCTTATATCATCACCTATAAGTGCGTAGTTCTTTTGATCATAAATCATCACCTATAAGTGGGTAGTTCTTTTGATCTTATATCATCACCTATAAGTGCGTAGTTCTTTTGATCTTATATCATCACCTATAAGTGCGTAGTTCTTTTGATCTTATATCATCACCTATAAGTGCGTATCACCTATAAGTGCGTAGTTCTTTTGATCTTATATCATCACCTATAAGTGCGTAGTTCTTTTGATCTTATATCATCACCTATAAGTGCGTGGTGCACGATCTTATATCATCACCTATAAGTGCGTAGTTCTTTTGATCTTATATCATCACCTATAAGTGCGTAGTTCTTTTGATCTTATATCATCACCTATAAGTGCGTAGTTCTTTTGATCTTATATCATCACCTATAAATGCGTAGTTCTTTTGATCTTATATCATCACCTATAAGTGCGTAGTTCTTTTGATCATAAATCATCACCTATAAGTGGGTAGTTCTTTTGATCTTATATCATCACCTATAAGTGCGTAGTTCTTTTGATCTTATATCATCACCTATAAGTGCGTAGTTCTTTTGATCTTATATCATCACCTATAAGTGCGTAGTTCTTTTGATCTTATATCATCACCTATAAGTGGGTAGTTCTTTTGATCTTATATCATCACCTATAAGTGCGTAGTTCTTTTGATCTTATATCATCACCTATAAGTGCGTAGTTCTTTTGATCTTATATCATCACCTATAAGTGCGTAGTTCTTTTGATCTTATATCATCACCTATAAGTGCGTAGTTCTTTTGATCTTATATCATCACCTATAAGTGCGTAGTTCTTTTGATCTTATATCATCACCTATAAGTGCGTAGTTCTTTTGATCTTATATCATCACCTATAAGTGCGTAGTTCTTTTGATCATAAATCATCACCTATAAGTGGGTAGTTCTTTTGATCTTATATCATCACCTATAAGTGCGTAGTTCTTTTGATCTTATATCATCACCTATAAGTGCGTAGTTCTTTTGATCTTATATCATCACCTATAAGTGCGTATCACCTATAAGTGCGTATCACCTATAAGTGCATAGTTCTTTTGATCTTATATCATCACCTATAAGTGCGTAGTTCTTTTGATCTTATATCATCACCTATAAGTGCGTAGTTCTTTTGATCTTATATCATCACCTATAAGTGCGTAGTTCTTTTGATCTTATATCATCACCTATAAGTGCGTAGTTCTTTTGATCTTATATCATCACCTATAGGGTGCGTAGTTCTTTTGATCTTATATCATCACCTATAAGTGCGTTGTTCTTTTGATCTTATATCATCACCTATAAGTGCGTAGTTCTTTTGATCTTATATCATCACCTATAAGTGCGTAGTTCTTTTGATCTTATATCATCACCTATAAGTGCGTAGTTCTTTTGATCTTATATCATCACCTATAAATGCGTAGTTCTTTTGATCTTATATCATCACCTATAATTGCGTAGTACTTTTGATCATAAATCAGCACCGAGAAGTGGGTAGTTCTTTTGATCTTATATCATCACCTATAAGTGCGTAGTTCTTTTGATCTTATATCATCACCTATAAGTGCATGGTTCTTTTGATCTTATATCATCTTACTATAAGTGCGTAGTTCTCTTTTGATCTTATATCATCACCTATAAGTGCGCCAGTTCTTTTGATCTTATATCATCACCTATAAGTGCGTAGTTCTTTTGATCTTATATCATCACCTATAAGTGCGTAGTTCTTTTGATCTTATATCATCACCTATAAGTGCGTAGTTCTTTTGATCTTATGCTCCATCACCCTATAAGTGCGTAGTTCTTTTGATCTTATATCATCACCTATAAGGTGCGTAGTTCTTTTGATCATAAATCATCACCCTATAAGTGGGTAGTTCTTTTTGATCTATATCATCACCTATAAGTGCGTAGTTCTTTTGATCTTATATCATCACCTATAAGTGCGTATCACCTATAAGTTAACATCACCTATGGTGCATAATTCTTTTGATCTTATATCATCTCACCTATAAGTGCATAGTTCTTTTGATCTTATATCATCACCTATACGTGCGTAGTTCTTTTTGATCTTATATCATCACCCTATAAGTGCGTAGTTCTTTTGATCTTATATCATCACCACTAAGTGCGTATCACCCTGTAAGTGCGTATCACCTATAGGTGCGTAGTTCTTTTGATCTTATATCATCACCTATAAGTGCGATACTTTTGATCTTATATCATCACCTATAAGTGCGTAGTTCTTTTTGATCTTATATCATCACCTATAAGTGCGTAGTTCTTTTGATCTTATATCATCACCTATAAGTGCGTAGTTCTTTTGATCTTATCACATCACCTATAAGTGCGTAGTTCTTTTGATCTTTTATCATCACCTATAAATGCGTAGTTCTTTTTGATCTTATATCATCACCTATAAGTGCGTAGTTCTTTTGATCACCGTCATCACCTATAAGTGGGTAGTTACTTTTGATCTATATCATCACCTATAAGTGCGTAGTTCTTTTGATCTTATATCATCACCTATAAGTGCGGCTAGTTCTTTTGATCTTATATCATCACCTATAAGTGCATGGTTAACACGGTCTTATATCATCACCTATAGGTGCGTAATTCTTTTGATCTTATATCATCACCTATAAGTGCGTAGTTCTTTTGATCTTATATCATCACCTATAAGTGCATGGATTCTTTTGATCTTATATCATCACCTATAAGTGCGTAGTTCTTTTGATCTTATATCATCACCTATAAGTGCATGTGGTTAACGATCTTATGTCATCTCCTATAAGTGCATGCCGTTCTTTTGATCATAAATCATCACGTAGAAGTGGGGAGTTCTTTTGATCTTATATCATCACCTATAAGTGCGTAGTTCTTTTGATCTTATATCATCACCTATAAGTGCGTAGTTCTTTTGATCTTATATCATCACCTATAAGTGCGTAGTTCTTTTGATCTTATATCATCACCTATAAGTGCGTATCACCTATAAGTGCGTATCACCTATAAGTGCATAGTTCTTTTGATCTTATATCATCACCTATAAGTGCGTGATTTCACGATCTTATATCATCACCTATACGTGCGTAGTTCTTTTGATCTTATATCATCACCTATAAGTGCGTAGTTCTTTTGATCTTATATCATCACCTATAAGTGCGTATCACCTATAAGTGCGTATCACCTATAAGTGCGTAGTTCTTTTGATCTTATATCATCACCTATAAGTGCGTTGTTCTTTTGATCTTATATCATCACCTATAAGTGCGTAGTTCTTTTGATCTTATATCATCACCTATAAGTGCGTAGTTCTTTTGATCGTATATCATCACCTATAAGTGCGTATCACCCTATAAGTGCGTATCACCTATAAAGTACATAGTTCTTTTGATCTTATATCATCACCTATAAGTGCGCTGGTTCTTTTGATCTTATATCATCACCTATACGTGCGTAGGTCTTTTGATCTTATATCATCACCTATAAGTGCGTAGTTCTTTTGATGTATATCATCATCACCTATAAGTGCATATCACCTATAATTGCATATCACCTATAAGTGCATGGTTCTTTTGATCTTATATCATCACCTATAAGTGCGTTGTTCTTTTGATCTTATATCATCACCTATAAGTGCGTAGTTCTTTTTGATCTTATATCATCACCTATAGGTGCGTAGTTCTTTGATCTTATATCATCACCTATAAGTGCGTAGTTCTTTTGATCTTATATCATCACCTATAGGTGCGTAGTTCTTTTGATCTTATGTCATCACCTATAAATGCGTAGTTCTTTTGATCTTATATCATCACCTATAAGTGCGTAGTTGCGCGATCATCGTCATCACCTATAAGTGGGTAGTTCTTTTGATCTTATATCATCACCCTATAAGTGCGTAGTTCTTTTTGATCTTATATCTCATCACCTGCCGGGCGTTGTTCTTTTGATCTTATATCATCACCTATAAGTGCGTAGTTCTTTTGATCTTATATCATCACCTATAAGTGCGTAGTTCTTTTGATCTTATATCATCACCTATAAGTGCGTAGTTCTTTTGATCTTATATCATCACCTATAAGTGCGTTGTTCTTTTGATCTTATATCATCACCTATAAGTGCGTAGTTATTTTGATCTAATATATCATCACCTATAAGTGCGTAGTTCTTTTGATCTTATATCATCACCTATAAGTGCGTAGTTCTTTTGATCTTATATATTTTAGCTTGTTAAAAATGGATATCGGACATAAATGTGTCCCTTAAAAAATTGTGAAAAGTGGCCCGGGCTTAGTATGGACCTGTAAGATAACAAATTTTGCTTTTTTCCCGCCAAAATGCAGTAAGTTGTTGGAATTATGGGCTTGCGGATGGATTTTTTTTTTTTAATAAGGAGCTTTTTAAAATGTGATATTTAACTTTATTAATAGTTGGGTCGAATTATCTAACTAAAACAGAAGCAACCATTAACCAACCTAAAACATTCACCAACCTAGAAAAAGCATCCATCTTTGTGTAAATTCCAAACCACGCATTTAGATGGTCTAATCATATGAAATACTACAACAAGGTGTCCGACTATAAACCCGTTTTGGATATTATGGTTGAGCATTGCTATTAAAAAATAAGTCGGAAATAATAGGCCGAAGCTGTGGTGAGATTTGAGAAAAGTTAGCTTCAATTGTCAGGAACATCCGGGGCATTTAGAGCCTCAACTCGGCAAATGAAGCATCAAAGGTACTAGAACAAAACTGATTCAGAATAAATTTGCGATCGGCAAACCTAGAATTATGGGTTTTGATGACTGCAAATGTGAGTTTTCTAAGCACAGTTTCAGGTGGCAGTTTCCTACCCCGCCTCCCAAATCGAGCTACTTTAGAGATTTGACCATTTCGGGGAAAA
>CM055820.1:17976818-18008299 GCA_029582265.1 Zoroaster sp. YZ-2022
CAGGGACTGTCCATATTTATAATGAATAACAAGGAATGTAATATTTATAAGGAAGTCTTTGGTTGAAATTAATAACGAAGCTTGTTTTATTTCCTAAGTAGGAAATAAAGGAATTGTAAACTAAACTTCCATAGCTTTCTAAAATTAATCTTCAGCATATTTAAATATACACAGAGTAACTACTAATTTATTTATAAAGATGAGATTCAACTGATAAAGAATAATGAAAATTAAACATACCTGATAAATGAAAACAAAGACACTTCCATTAATGTTGTGTTTCTCATGTGAGTCTTATTCAAGAATGCTCACATAGGCACAAACATCCCTGAGATACCAGGTCTGTTGAATTGTTGGCAAGGTTGGACTAGTCTAATAAAAAAATAGGGGTGCTAAACATTTCTAACTTTGTGAGGGGAGGGGAAGAATGCAGAACCCTACATATACACATGATGTATAGCCTACACTGATGTTTGGAAAGGCACTAACACAAACAAGCTTGGAATACCCATTGAATTATTTTGGCGTGAAAGAAAAAGTGCACATCAATTTCTTGTATTTTTAGTCATATGAAACATATTGAAATGAGCCGTTGCGCTCGGATGAATTTCAAAATAGGGTCATTCCACGTCAAATCACACACTTTCCGAGGTCAATCTCACATTTGTTTTTTTACTTTCTAGGTTTGTTTGGTTGTATGAGAAAACTCCAAAACTTAAATTTAAGCGTTTTTGGTCAATGGTTTGTGAGTTACAGGTCGTTGAACTTTTTACCTTTCGTTTGACCTCTACAACTTTGGAAATCTGTAATCGATCCAGTTAAGAATATCATTTTTATGTTAAATGAAAGCTCTTATCATCACAAATTATCCACTTTGCAATTTGGATTTTTTTTTAAATAAGCAAGTGGTCAAGCAAAGTGTACTTTTATACATAATTAAAATGACCCTATCGCGCACAACTCAAATCTCACAGAGGCAAAATTACACAGGTGGGAAGTTCATACTGTCATTAATGTATTTTTAGAGATATTTTAGGATAAAAGAAGCCGACATTTGTTTAAATCACAAGGAAACTGTTTGCTAGGTCGCCAAAACTGTTGTACTTAAACTTTAAAAAATAATGAGGGTTGCGGTCAGATGATTTGCAAAAAGCATAGCTAGCTTTCAAACTGCAACTGGACGGATGAACGGACGGACTGGACGGATGAATAACTTTGAATATGTCTGTTTTTTAATAGAATATGCAGACCACAACCCTCATTGTGACTTATTTCAATACGTTTCATATGACTAAAAATACAAGAAAGGATCTGCACTTTTTTCTTTCACGCCTACATGTTTGTGTCAGCGCATTTCCAAAATATGTGTCTGTAGTATACCCCATAAAAATGAGTGTTCACAGCCAAGTAAGAGCCAGTGCTTTAATATATGGGTTCTAAAGCAACTGTAACTTTCTTTAAAATATAAATAATAAAAAAGGAAAAGGAAATCAGGAAACAACTTAACTGAAATCGCTTTTCGTCTTCAAACTTGAGGGAATCTTTCTTTTTCTCTGAACCCCCTTTTCCGCAAATTCACCGTTTCCTCAGTTGAATGTGCGCCGGGCCAAAACAAATCTGTGCAGCTTACCCCGCTACAACACTATGGCATGTACTTATCTGGAACAATACACTATGTAAAATCACGGAGGAAGAGCACATTCCTCCATGATAAAATGAATGTTATTATGTTCGTTTTCTTTTCAAGGACTGATTTATTATTTAGGAGGATTAGATTATTTTAACAGTATAACAGGATCCGGGATGGATTCACTGTTCTTTCTTTCCTATAGGATTTTCATCTGAGCATGCACATGAATCTGTACCCCCTAAAACCAACTCACACACACATGTATTGCATTGGATTACAGGCAACACGCTGTGTTGGCTACCGAGCGAGATTCAAACTAATTCGACTTCAAACAAACGTTGGGTGAAGGTGCGAATTGAAGGGTTTAACGTTTTCTTTAGAAACCCCACTCCTATGGGTTTGTCACATACACTGTAATAGAGGACAATCTATCGTGGCCGAGCGGTCTAGCGCACCGAACTCAACTCAAGTTGGGTGTTGCCACAGGGTGGTTCGAGGCCCAGTCGGTCGTGACACTTGTGTCCTTGAACAAGGTACTTAACCATCATTGCTTCGTCCTTCGGATGGGACGTAAAGCCATGGGTCCCGTGTGTTGTATAATGCACGTAAAGTGGATTGTCGTGCGGTCAGCGCACTGAACTCAGTTCTGGTGTTGCCAGCAGCAGAGTGTGGGTTCGAGCCCCGGCCGTGACACCTGTGTCCTTGAGCAAGACACTTAACCATAATTGCTTTTCTCCACCCAGGGGTTAAATGGGTACCTGTGAAGGCAGAGATGGTTTGCTCTATATGCGCTAGAAATGGCAGCAATTGAGCTGTATACTCCCCAGGGAGCTGAGATGGTTTCAGGAATGATTTATGAGCCTTATGAGCCTTATGAGCAGGGATAATAATATAATGCGCCTTGAGCGCCACTTAGTTGGTGGATACGTGCGCTATATAAATCTATACATTATTATTATTATTATTAATCTGTACGAAAGTGTGTTCTTAATTTTTAATGTGTGCGAACGTTACGCTCACAATCGGTTCCACCACTTTGACCTAGTCCGAATGCTTCTTCCATTCAGTCTCCTATTTTTAGAATAATTACGTAATTATGTAATTTGTCACTGTGACCTCACAGTGACAAATTACATAATTATTCCAAAAATAGGAGACTGTGAACGGAAGAAGCATATATTCGGACTAACTTTGACCCATCAGTGGCCCCAAACGTTGTTTATGATATTGTGACAACTCGACACGGACAACTCGACCCACGAGACAACTCGACCTTTGTGACAACTCGACCTAAAAACTCTACCCATGAGACAACTCGACCTTGTGACAACTCGACCCACAAAAAATTCGACCCACGATACAATTGTGACAACTTTGTGACAACTCAACCTCTTTGTACCCGACTCATTCTGCAAATTCGTCATTTAACCCAACTCAACTCAGCACGTTGTCAATTTGACCGCACCAATCCTTCCTGCAGCACGAGCAAAAAAGGGGGTCGAGTTGTCACAATGAACGGTCGAAATGTCTGATGACCACCGTTTGACACCGTCCGTAGTACTTCAGTCTTCATGACTTAGCTTAGTTACTAAGCTACTAAATAGATTTTCCTTCCTCCATGATGTAAGTTACTAAGTTGCTTGGTTACTAAGCTACTACTAAGTTAGTAGTATGATTCGATACTAGCTAGCTAGCTAGCGAGCTGCAGAGCTGATCGCATGCAAACTCGACTATTCAAATAAACTTGACCTCCATGCTCAGAGATGCTTGAACTAACGTGATTAAGTGCGTGAGTATACTTGTATTTTGTTGTAAACTAAATCTAAATGTCACCTTATAGTTAGTGGCGTTTGTCTGTTGTTCGTCAGTAGGTCATCGACTAAACAATTGTCAACACCTTCCTCCTCCATCAGTCCATGGTCTGACGATAGAAGGGTGCTGTCATTAACCGTAACGTTAGCAGTTAGCAATAGCCGTATATAACAGCGAACGGCTGACATTTTAAACATAACTTTAATGGTGTTTATGGGAAGTAGCTACAGTACTAACTGTATCTCATACTGGTCTTGTCATTGGGTCGAATCCAATGTCAATGACAAGACCTATGGCTGTGACTATGATGAGATACAATTACTGCAGGAAAGAATGTCATATCCAACCGCCACTTTTTCTCATTAAATATAATAATAATGTAAAATTGTAATCTTACCTACCCAGTAAATATAAGGTTGAGAACGTATGGATGATGATGGACATAATGTATACTTCAAATTATTCCAAGGATATATTTCATGAAAAATCAGGCATTTTTGGTATACGATGACTTCCAGTCATGTCAGTTTGATCTTGTCAACTCCCCATAAGTGACCAACACGGTCATTGTACATGCGCAGTGGCAACTATAATAGGATCCTTCTATTTTCTGAAGGGATGATATTTTAGAAGGATATAAAGGTCCGAAAACCATCATAAAAGTGTATTTTAAAGATAATTTTCACTTTCTGTACCCCAAAATCGATAGAATCATTTTTTTAACTGGTTGAGTGGTTGCAAACAAATTAAGAAAAACCTTAAAAGTGGTCGGATCGACATTTTCCTGAGATACAGTTACTGCAGGAAAAGAATGTCATATCCGACCGCCACTAAAGGTTTTTTTAAGTATCTAGGTGCATTCTGTGGAGGAAAGGCACCTAATATTAGTATTTAAGGAGATATTCAAAAGATCAAATTTCCCGAGTGTCTCCCAAATTTCCTATGTAAAAGTCTAGCTCTAAGGTCTGATTCAACCCAATGAAAGACCTTTGAGATACAATTACTGCAGCTAGTTTATTTTATTATTTATTTTATTTTATTACATTTTACACTGGCAATCAGATTACATCAATTAAATATAAAACCAAACCCTAATAAACTACAAATACACAAAATTTTAAACAAAGCAGTGAGTGATAAGATAGAACGGGTGACCAGCACCTCTACAAGGCCATCCTACTATCCTAGTTTAAGGCTACATGTACCTTCCCTGTAAACAATTGATTGATTGCCTAATCCCCTGCAAATGGGGCACAATGGAAGTGATTAATCACATACCCATAGTTAACAACTTATCAATTACAAAATTTTGTATGTATTTAAATTTGTTTTTTTAGCTTGCAGTTGCACAGCCTTTAACAATGGGTAATTTCAGCTCATCGTATATCTTTGGTTATGAGAACGATGAAGATCTGAGATACGATGGCCCCTTAGATTTGGACCAGATTGTGTTTCTTCATAATCAGAGCAGAACATCTGAGCTATCGGTGAAGAAACAGAATGCAAGAGTACACATAGAAGGTATTGATTGATTCAGTAACCCTAACCCCCCTAGGTATTCTGGCTAGGAACCATCCTGAATCCTCCAAAATCCATCATTGTACTTTTGGAAACATGCCCTAAAATGCATCAAAATGCACCATTATTTTCGTTGATCTTTCATATTCAGCACTTGTGGTCTGTACTTCTTGCCAGGTAGTAATTTTGCCCCATTTGAAGAGGTGATCAGTACCAGTTTCCAACAGTGCTGAATTTTTGCTCCTTGGAGGATTTTGCAGGATTTGGGGTGGTTAGGGTGAATTAAGGAAGAAAGTGTGGGGTGGGGAGATGAGGCAGCTAGCTGGGACAAAAGAGTCTGGCGGATGAATTTTGGTATTGTTTATCACCCAATACAAGAATTTCATTTTATATTGTGGTATCCGCTGCTGTATATAGATTCTAGCTGGCTTATCATCATCAATCAAGGTCGATGGTCGAGAAGATAAGACATGTGTCTGTACTAGTAAGCAGGAGGTTATGGGTTCGAATCCCACCCATGAAGCCTGTGGATTTTTTTCCACAGACACTTTCGTAAAAGCACTGGTACAGTACTTCATACATACATCAGTATAGGCTTGGGCGATATCCATTTTTCATCCATATATCGCCAAACATATATCGCGATTTTCAATAGTATCACGATAATTTGTTTTTCATTCACACATGATTATTTTAGAGCCACAGTTATGTACCCTTCTACAAGCGTCACAATAAATCACAAATTCGTTTGCATAGTGTGTATGTACTTCTGAAGTAGTTCGCTTTTTTGTTTCTCCCTTCCGAAAGCTGAAAAGACATGGAATTTTTGACTTGACTCACAATGGCATTTTTTTTTAATCGCGATGTAGGCCTATCTTTTTAATTGTGATTTTCCGATATCTCGATAACTTGAAAAGGTTCTCGATATTGTAATCGAATAATAAAAAGTATCGCTATATTCGATATTATCAGCCAAGCTTACATCAGTAACAAACAAAAATCAAATCAATCGGTATTTTTGAGGTCAAAATTTTGAATTATTATCTGGACCACATGTATATCTTTTATGCAAGCGATATCTTTGAGGAGAATGTAAAATTTTCTTCTTTTACTTAGGTGGATCTTCAGTAGATGATCAGGTGAAAGCAATCTCCTCGGATGATACAGATGCAAGAATACCAAGCTTCAACATCACAACATCGGAGGATACAAGCATCGAACATGAGCTGTTTCACAGTCCGAATTTACAAACAGTCAAAAGGAATTCCTTTATACATGAAGACCTTTCTATGGAAAAACTTTGAGAAGCGTTGATACAGAATCAGATGAAATTCAAAGTACTTTTGAGGACAGTCTTCTAATGCATCAACAAGGACGACAGCTACTAGCGCAAACTCTGGCATAGAAAGACGAAATGGTCTGGGAGATAGATCTTCGGATTTAGCGGGCCCAAGGATTTCAAAAGAACGAGAACATCAAAAGGTGATTGGTCAGATTGGAATGCACAGTCTTTGGACAAGCCACTGTGTTTGAGTGCATTTCAGTTCTGGCTTGATTGGCATTGATTGTTTTGTCATGTATAAGCCAGGATTAAGAGAGTGTATAAGCCAGGATTAAGAGAGTGTATAAGCCAGGATTAAGAGAGTGTATAAGCCAGGGTTTAAAATTGGATCAGGCCTGTGATTTCTTAGGATTTTTCCTGATTTCAGGATTTTTTTACAAATCTCCCTTTGCCTCAAAATGCTTTTGAAAGAAGAGGAGTAGCAGCAACCAAGGAAAGAAAGAAGTAGCCTGTATTGTGTCCAAACCTCTAGTTTCTTGTTTGTGGGGATGTGAAGAGTCTGTAAATCCTCCAAAATTAATCATCCAGGAGGTTCAGGAGGCTTTGTCCCCTGGACCAAAGGGAGACCTAGGCCCGCTAACCCATTTTAGGATTTTTACTTTTGTCAAATCACACCCCTGTTGGATATTGTGCTTCAAATGTGTACTTCAAAAAAAGAAGTCTGAGGCTTAGCCATAGACTTCTTTGCAAATACCGATTAGCATAATGCATGCTGGCATAGTATTAGCCAGAGGGTGTCTGGGTGTCTTTAGACACCGTGTTTCAATTTGGACACCCTGTTTTCATGGGCGGATCAGAATATTTTTAGGGGGCTGAGAATCAAGAATAATAATAATAATAATAATAATAATAAGGTGTGGACTTATATAGTGCACGTATCCACCAACTGAGTGGTGCTCAAGCGCATATTATTACCCCTGCTCATAAGGCTCATAAATCATTCCTGAAACCATCTCAGCTCCCTGGGAGTATACAGCTCAATTGCTGCCATTACAGCGCATATAGGGCTAATCAACCAACTCTGCCCTCACAGGTACCCGTTAACCCCTGGGTGGAGAGAAGCAATTATGGTTAAGTGTCTTGCTCAAGGACACAAGTGTCACGGCCGGTTCGAATTTACATTCTGCTGCTAACACCAGCATTTTGAGTCCGATCAGCGCTAGACCGCGTATGGCCACGACACTGCGAATGATTTTCAGTACTACAAAAATTACAATGAAATAATCAAAGGAGAGGAAACAAAAGCACAGTGAGGGGAAATGAGGGAAAACATGAGGGGGAATACCTTACCGTTTGTATCTGATTCTGTTTTTTAACTTTTTTAAAAACGATTTTAGGGGGGGCTACAGCCCCCTTAGACCCCACCCCCCGGATGCGCCAATGGTTTTATCTGTCATTTACAAGTATTGTAAGTGAACAATTTGGACACCCTGTTTCATCTGTCATTTACATGTAAAAGTATTGTAAGTGAACAATTTGGACACCCTATTTCATGTCATTTACATGTAAAAGTATTGTAAGTGAACAATTTGGACACCATGTTTCATCTGTCATTTACATGTAGCGTATTGTAAGTGAACAATTTGGACACCCTATTTCATCTGTCATTTACATGTAAAAGTATTGTAAGTGAACAATTTGGACACACTGTTTCATCTGTCATATTACATGTAAAAGTATTGTAAGTGAACAATTTGGACACCCTGTTTCATCTGTCATTTACATGTAAAAGTTTTGTAAGTGACAAAGTTTGGACACCCTGTTTTGAAATTTCCAGCAAATTTTGACACCCTATTTCTAAATCCTGACTAACACCTTGCATGCTGGTCTAGATAATGTATGATCAAAATACTGCAAAACTGGCGATACATGTACCTCCGGGATATGGTCTGTCCATGTTACAACTACCAGAATATGGTGTAATGCTTGTGTTGCAATGTCAGACTAAATAAATTACATGTATAGTGTTGGAAAAGGTTTTTTGTTTTTTTTCAAGCTAGGTGTTTATGCTTTGCTTTACCCACCGTCACAGCAAAGTGCAAACAAAAACAACAAACAACAAACATTTCTTAAAACCCTCCTACAATCGGTGCAATTTTTTAAACAACCCATTCAGGCCACTCCAAGCCATTAGCTGTTTGCCAGTGGCCTCCTGGTTACCCTTCTATGCACTGTCACACCACTGAGATTACAGGGTAAAGTGGTCTCCCATCAATACATTGTAGTATCTGAATACATGTATGTTGAAACATTTACAGTGGCCTTGGGTGGCACACAGTTGATTTTGTAAGATTATTTGGAAAGGACAGCAGGCTTGTACATGTATGTACTGAAGGTTGCTCAAGAACAAAATTTTGTGGATCGGAGTGGCCTCCATGTGTAGGAGGGTTAAAGACATTCTGACATTAGGCGAGTATGATCGATTTCTTAAAGACATACTGACATTAGACAAGGATGATTCGAGTTTTGAGTGAAGCTAAGGGTGGGTTGTAACTTCTAGAGCCAAATCCAGATTAGTATATAGCATGGGTATAATGTTGTAAAACAATTTAGTACAATAATGGAATTTTATTTGATTTCTTCAAATAGCAATAGCTGCTAAGAAACTACTTGAGAATGACGTCCCTTCATCGCCAATCTCGGGTCCCAGTGAGGTCCTGTATAACCCACCTATGGTTACAGCAACATCTGCAACACTCGCCAGAGGAAAGTACTAGACCAGAGAAGATGGTAAGAATTATATCATGTCAGATGAGGAATATTGTTTTGATTTGTTGTTTTATCCTACTAGGGCTGTTTCGGATATTTTTGGAACCCGGATACCTGAAATCAGGAAACTTCGGATACCCATTTTCAGTTTGTAGAAAACATGCCTCCGGTGGTGCACAAATATGTATTACTGTAAATGGTAACATAATTGACCTTTATAATACAGAGGATACCATACTTAAATTGATCTTTTCTTTACTGTGTCATTTGTATTAAAGTAAAATAATTAGGCAAACATTCCCCCGTGCTGCTGGTTTGAAGCAGCCGCTGCCAGGCCCTTTGCAGTCTTAACGATTCGATACAGTTGGAGAAAAGTGTATGGAAAATGTCTGTAAAATACTACAAAGGCTTTATTGGAGTGTAATCTCTTGAATTTAGAGATAATTTTCTGTAAAAGTGTAAACATTACATTGTTAAAGAGTCACAGATTTAATTGTGTTCACTCCGCTCAAAAAGTTAAGTCGAATTTGAAAAAGTTGTTTACGGGTAATTGGAACCAAAAATGGAACCAGGTAATGACAGTTTCGTCGAGTATCCGGATACCGGATACCGGCACAGCCTATACCCTACACCGATTATGATGTATGAAGCATACTCAGTGCATTCCAAGTGTCTGTTGAAAACAAATCCACAAACAATTTTGCCATTTGTGCATATAATTTGTAATTGTTCAACACTGTGCCCCATATGCAGAACTTATAGACAATACACAGTGAACATTACATTACACAGGTAAATAATGTATGTGTTATAACCCCCATCCATTAAGGGTGGGGACATGGGACAACAATTGATAGGTCCATAACCATTATCAAAAGTGCACAACCTCCTCCTGCCCCATAGGTTCTGCATCTCAAGACCTCAGTACAGCAAATCCTGTGGTCTATCCTCTCTAGTCTCCTGTTGGAACTACTTATTTTCCACAATCGGGGCTGGTACTCACCAACCAATCACGCAAGAGGAGGCACTGACTGTTCTGGGATTTAAACCTCCATTTGGCGAAATTCGATTTGGCCCATTTACAGGCAATACAACATTAATGAGGGTAAATGAAGAGC
The DNA here is from genome assembly GCA_029582265.1 of Zoroaster sp. YZ-2022. Taxonomy (NCBI): domain Eukaryota; kingdom Metazoa; phylum Echinodermata; class Asteroidea; order Forcipulatida; family Zoroasteridae; genus Zoroaster; species Zoroaster sp. YZ-2022. The sequence continues at coordinate 17,986,948 of CM055820.1, forward strand.
TGTTGTCTGCCACTAAGCAGGCAGGTTTCTGTAGAAACTAGTTTTACAGTTATTTTTGGTTATTTTTGAATAGCCAATACTAGTAATTATTATCTGGCCAATTACATAGAGCTACTAAACAGAGAATTTTGCTAAGCAAATATTTTTTCTAAGCAATATAAAACAATACCAGCCAAAATGCATACATTTTGTATGAAAGTTTGGCTGGTAAGCAATTTTGTCTGTTTATAGCAGCTCCATGAAATTGGCTCCTGAAGACAATCAGAGCATACTGATCGAAACGTCAGTTGTACCTCCAGTTCTTTTCAGAACCAATTACTACTCAATTGAGAATTTCACATGGTGTCACCGCAATTAGTCTTACTCATCCTCCTCACCATGCCAAAGCTACAATTTTACCTAATTTGGTTCCTGTAAGCTGTGACACCCTTCTGGTGAAAATGTTAATTATGTTGCAAACTAGAGAAAATGTCATTGGTGTGCATGATTGTTCATGTAGTCATGTACTTAAAGCAGTGTATTTAAACTGACAACATTATGTGGACTATCAGATAGCGAATGGAAGATTTCAGATAATATTTGTGAAGGTTTCACACTATGAATAACTTTACCCTGAAAATGCCTGAAAATCTGTTTTACCGTGAAATAAATAGTTCACAGCAATTTCAACACAGGTGACATCATGAAATACTCATGGAATTCCTTCTCTGTGAAAACACCGTGGCGCCATGAACTTCTTGTGGCAGTTTTGGGGCAGCTCATTAATTCTCGAGAGCGCCGTGAATTTGCCCTGAAATCGCACTGTAAACATTGCCAATATCTGAGAGGAAGAGACACCATGAAATTGCTGTGAAATTACGGTGAACTGTTATTTCACGGCAAAACGGATTTTCAGGGCAAAGTTATTCATAATGTCAACTGATTTCAGTTTCTGACAGAAACACCATTGGGCTGTCTTAATACTAAACTTGTTTTTCCAACCTGGTATATGTACTGTACTATTTGCAAGATGAAGGAGAAAATAGCAGTCAAAGTAATATTAACCTCCTACAATCAATTGTGGTGCAATTTTTGAAACAACCCATTCAGGCCACTCCAAGCCATTAGCTGTTGCCAGTGGCCTCCTATGGTTACCCTTCTGTGCACTGTCACTGCGAGATTGCAGGAGCAAGGTGGTCTCCCATTGATACATTGCAGGCCATACTAATATGTTCAAACATTTACAGTGGCCTTGGGTGTACCCCAGTTGATTTTGTAAGATTACTTGGAAAGGACAGCAGGCTTGTACATGTACATGTATGTACTGAAGGTTGCTCAAGAACAGAATTTAGTGGTTGGGAGTGGCCTCCATGTGTAGGAGGGCCTAGGGGTGTGCGGATTTCGGATATTTTTGGAACAGGATACCCAAAATCAGGAAACAGGATACCCGGATACCCATTTTCATTTGGTTGAAAACATGCCTCTGGTGGTGTACAAATACATGTACTGTAAATGCTAACAAATTGACTTTTATAATACAGAGGATACCATACTATCGATCTTTTCTTTATTGGAGTGTAATCTCTTGAATTTAAAGATAATTGTCTGTACAAGTGCATTGTTCAAGAGTCACAGAATTTTAAAAAGTCGTTTACGGGTAATTGGAACCGAAAAATGGAACCGGGTAATGACCGTTTCGGTCGGGTATCCGGATACCTGGATAGCCGGCACAGCCCTAGGAGGGCCTCCATGTGCTTATATTGTTATGTTTTGTTTCCCATATGGCACAAAGATTCCGATTACCAAATATTTGGTTATTCCTCTTTCCTTTCAGATGGTTTCATTAGGCTAAACAACCATTACGGAACAAGAGGGAGATCTTACTGCATGTATAAGCCAGTAGGCAAATGTCGTAGCGTGGGACGGACATCAGAACAAGCCTTGAAACTACTCAAGACTGGACTCGTGATACAGGGACTGCATTCATCTATCATTGCTGGAATCATTACTTCTGTCCTATTGGATTTGAAGATGTTCCAAGGAAAGCTGAAGATGCCTTCCAGGTAGTTGGAATTATAATTGAGAGGGATGGTTGATATACTACATGTAACAACCCATATGTGTACAGCCCATTGGCTCAAAAATCAGATTAATGGGGAAGGGGAGGTTGTGTTAGCCAATTTCCTGACTGACTTCAGTGGCGTAAATAAAGTGACACCTTCAAAATTGCTGGATGAGGGGGAAGTAGTTGTGATAATTTGATTGGGGGAGTAGACGTGAATATTTTTGAGGTGGGTGGTAGGCGTGTGTCACATACGCTGCTTGAAATGTGCTTAACATTCATGGCAGGCAGACAGCCCAACCAACAAACAGACATGGCTGCCATTTCAGCGCATATAGGGCTAATCAAACACAACAACCAACTCTGCCCTCACAGGTGCCCATTTACCCCTGGTGGAGAGGAAGCAATTATGGTACCTTGCTCAAGGACACGAGCACCATGGTCGTGATTGAGATTGAACCCACATTCTGGCGACTCAGCCATCAGAACACAAATCTGATGCACTAAACCGCTCGACCATGGCACTCACAACAATTTATAGATAGAGGAACTGGACAAATCTTACAGATATACATGTGAAGGCAGGCCTGAATTTCATTGAGACCTCGGTGCCCCTTCAAAAATGTTCACATAGACATTATGATCTTCTATTTGTAAATGCCCTTTACTCAGAAAAAGTAGCCTTAATACAAGAATGAAATTTCCAGTCCTGAGAAGGGGAGATTAAAGACATTCAGAATAGAGATCATTAAAAGGGACAGTATCGTCACAATCAACAGGGCATGGAATCAGTGTGCTGGTTTTAGATTAACTCAGTGACTGAAAATAATACCCACACGATAAGGTCTACTGTTGCTGCTGCATAAATGAGCCAGTAATTTTCAGTCAATATGTTAGTCTTATAATTCTTAAACTAAGACACCGCTTCCATGCCATGTTGAAAGTCTGCTCTGATCTTGACGATATTGTCCCTTTTAAGAAAGGAGTCTCTCATGTCATACCGCTATTGCATTTATACAGATGGCCATTGACTGAAGGAGGTAGACAGTTGGATTTTAGTTGGAGATCCAAGTCGAAAACAACCCTGTATCCACTGCTTCAGGTATTGTACATATGCAGTGATTTAATCATAATTAACCGCATATCTCGCTTCTCAACAATGTGAAAACACACAAAAGACTGTATGTGCCTAAGCCCCGCACAGAAAGATACATTGTTTTGGCACACAATCAGAAAGATTCCTTATTTAGAGAATATTACAATCACCTGACACACTTTGAACACATTATATACTGATGGAAAGAGAAGAACATGCACTTTTATTATGATGTCAGAACTTGTCTAATTTCCGCTATCTATAATCATGAAATACAGTCATCGGAAAACGTCAGTGAAATTGAATTGGACAAAAACACAGCACGAAAAATCACGCAGGTCTCGTGCGTTTGTAGGAAGTTTTACATATCTACGTGGTTATCATGTAGATCGGGCGGATATGGGTTAAACATATATATTTTCCATAAATCCTTCATTACCTGTCACTTTTGTTTGTATCTATATCTATCTGTCTTCATCGTTTTACCCCCATTTGGATCAAGATAAACATATGTATTACGAAAATAATATTGTTTTTATTTTTTGTGTGTGAAAGTTCTGCTTATTACGTTGTGTCTTTTAATATGAAAATACTGAATATGTGACCTGGGTCCGATTTCACAAAGAGCTAAGATTGATCTCAACTGTGTATCAATCTTTAATTGCTTAGCAAAAGTGTTGATGTCACAATACAAATCACTATGGTAATACTAACAACTCCATCTTAAGATGAATCTTAGTGCTTTGTGAAATCGAGGCCCAACTTCATCGAAATGAGGATATCAAATGAGAATTTAATGAGCTTTCTGATGATGCCAAACAATCATTTTGGTTCATTTCTATATCCTGTGTTAGGATGTGAATAAATTGATGTTATAATGCAGTCACCCACGTTTTATGAATCCTTTGAAATCCATTACACGGAAACATGAGTTGGGGACATTCCTCATTTCGATGGAGCAGGTCACATATCATCATCAAGCCGGGCCGCATTGAGTAGTGATGACATCACGAGCCAACATATATGCATTCAGATTGCTATGTGTTCATTCTAATTTAGGAATTTAGGAAAGCGTACTGCTTTCCAATAAAGTTATTCAAAACTAAATAATTTTCTTAAAATAACAGCACTTTTCATACCAAGCTTTACACCAAGTAAGGTGTTGCATACACAAATTGAACCATTTTGTTATTTTTTTAACATTACCAATCACTGTACCTTTATCTTTGACAGATGGGAAGAAGACATATCAATTCGATCTGAACTGCAAGAGTCCCCAATGTCTACAGAACATCCATAAGCTTCACCTTGGTGTTCAGACCAGGAAGAGCGGGCGTGTCGGCGGCAACCTTCACTGCCTCATTGCTTTCCAGGAGGAGCAGTGTGCATAGTGTGGCATCCATGAGGGTTACAGAGTCGGGACTAGGACAAGGGATTCAGCGGTGTCTGTGTCATCATGGTCTGGAGGGGAATGATGATGGGGACAAAGGGTTTCTTTTAATGGGATGGAGGAGGAAAATAGGAAGACATCGAAGAGCAGAGTCAAGTGAGTAAGTGTACCTTGACTAAAAGTCACTAACGCTATAAGTAACTTCAAAGCTCCACTCATGTTTATGTATGTACATATATGTATTCCATCCCATTTTGCCTTTAGAGAAAAGAACCTGCTAGAGTTTTGAAATGTATGGCAACAACCATTATTTTGCAGTAAAAATAAATTTTGCAGTTTTAAATAGAAGAAACTTTGGTTGTCAAGTTGATGATGGTATAAAACATATACCTTGAAATCATTCTGTTTGAGGTGCTTTTGATTTTCTTTTGTTTTTTTCAGTTCCAAATTGTGAGAATGGCTCTGGCCAAAATCTTACTTTTGAAAATGTTGTCCAAGTTTACAGGGTTTTATGATGAGCCTAGTCACAATTAATTACTGACTTTATGAATTTAAACAAACATTCCTTGTTATAATAGCATACACCAAATATGAATGATTTTCTGTTACCTATACGAGTGAAGCTAATATGCTATACCTTCATGTCGGTTTAATTCTGTACTTGATTCTTACAAAGTCCTCTCTCTTTCTGGCTGTCCATCGAATTGACTGCTGTTTTGCCGAACATGCGATGTTGGACCAAGTCTGGTGACAAAAGCCCCTATTGCAGAACCGACCAGAAGCCAGATGGGAGTAGTCGATTTATTGACGCCCTGTCACGTTGTATCTGTATACATGTCAGTTCGCCATGTCCTTTTTCATCATTACACACAGAATATCTCCGGTGATCATCGGTTGGCAGTGCAAGTGCGTATTACCTAGCATACTGGCATAAAGTGTCTGGCGCAATGCTCCACTTGAGCCCAGAGTACCTATTGTAAGGAATGCATTTTTCACGCGAGTTACGACTAAATGTATTATTTGTCGTCATCAACATTTACAGTAGTGCAATTATGATTACCTTAAGTTGAATAGGGAGTTTTTAGGGAACTTTAACAAATAACACATGATACATAACCCATTCATTGCCCGTCAAATAATTACACATTTAGTCAAGTGATTTATTAATCTTTTATAGGGAAAATTTAAATGTACTGATTGAAACAAAATTGCCAATAGAAATCAACTCATGGAATGTGCATCTTGAATTAATTTTTGTTAAAATTGTTGACCGTGTGACCCAAATAATAAGCCTTGTGCAAGTGACCCAGACTTTGACCCCTGTGCGAGGCGACTGTTACTATGCCACACGTATTGATTAAGGGCAAGCTTCTGACGGCACGCGGACGTAAGCGATGCAACCATCGTGTTTGAATAGGCCTTTATGTAGTTTCTAAAGAGTTTCGGTGACATGATTTTGCAGGAGTTCTTTGCAACAAAAGACGAAGTACATGTATTTCCGTGTTTTTTCTTTCGCGTATAGTGAGACAATCAAATACGTCAAAACAGCTGCATTAACTTTAGTTCTAAGGAAGTTAGCGTTGTTAATGCGTTGATCATTGGGTTATATGTTGCAGGTACCAGACCCCGCTGCTACGTATTGTTGGTTTCTAAGAAAAAGCGAAGGAAAAAAGCTTGCCCGGAATCACGTGACTGGCAACAGAGACTTCGGCTGACATCCGGTCACTGAATATGTGTGTCTTGTCGGGCGCACTATAAACTGATCTGCGGTATCAGTGTTACAGGGTTCGAGCCGATATGTTAATCCAACATAGGAAACCTTATTGAGTGTGTTGATGTTTGCCATTTGTAAATATGCTTATTTACTATACTACTCAAAACAATTCAGAGAACACGGAATAATCTCAGTTAAAAGCAAGATCATTTATTTCAGATAAACACAATGTTTCACAAATTGATGAAAACAACTGCACAATCAAACAGATGATAAAGGATGCATGTAGTGATTACACATTTCCTATGCAACACTGACTACTGAAAGAGAGAGTGGGTTGCAAATGAAAAGCGGTTCATGGAACATTGTTCAATAGCAGGTGTGACCACCTTTTTGCAATGTAAAATCCGATTGTTCCCTAGAATTGTTTGGTGAGTAGTATAATTATGCTTGATGATGATCTATTTATTTTTGTACTCTAAGGAAATTCAGTTTTGGTTTTAAATGGATTCTTTGTTGGTAATTTTCAGACTTAACATTGATATGTACAGAGAGACAAAATATTTGTAATAAAACTTTAAAATAATACTTTTATTGCATTGCATGTTCTTCGTCAGTGAAGTTGTTACAAGTTTTGAATCTTTTTATGACTTCATTTGTAATAAACAAATTACACAACATTAAAACCTCAAGATGATGATAATACACAGAAAGTGTCCACATTTTGGGTGCTGCGCTGATACATTGCCTGTAGCTTAACCTGTGTAAAGTGAGCGCCCATGGTACTTCTTAAAACAAAGCTTATGTACATTACTGAATAATAATATTAATAAGGTGGTTATTCACAATGTCTGGGGTTTTTAAACAGTCAAACATGTGTATAAATGGACATTACAAATTTTACAATAAGAAAGACTTTTTGGTTGTTTTCTGTAAATTAGAAGTCATTGTGGGAATGGAAAAACATGTCTTGGGAGTAATTTTAGCAACAAATATATAACGGTTATACCCTACTTGCTTTGTTAACTACCCAAGTTGTACTTTGGTGTGCGGAAGGAGGTCGTAGAACCTTCACCTTCTGGGCACATGTTAACTCTGGTTCAGTGGACGGTATATATTTTATTGAAAAATGTTACAGACTGGCAAAGGCTGCCATAATATATATATTCATGATTAAGGATGCATATTGCTAAATGTTTGCTGCAAGCTGGCACTGCATTTTTCCATCTTCCCACAGTACATGATTGACCACGCAAAATATGTTGGGTCCTTCAGATGCTGCCCATAATAGGCAGATGCCCTGGGATTGAGACTGTGATGTGCAATCTATATGGTCTCTCTCCACGGAGAAGTTAAGCTCACATCCAGCATTGTTGTGTCGATTGCCCTGATACCAGGTTTGACAGGTGTCATTTTAAAATAAGGCACATGTATTTAGTACTTACTAAACCTTGCGACTTGGGTGGTCAATTGCTGCTAGACACTGATCCTAGTGCCCTCCCAAGTTTAACACCACGGATTCTCTTGCACTCCCACCCAGTTTGTAAAAATGCACATAGTATAACCTTATGAGCAAAGGCAAATAGTACCCCCCAAAAAAAAAATAAATAAATAAATAAAAAGTGAAAAATAAATAGTAAGCAAATCATTGAACATCACTCCAATGAAACTCAAATTTAAGGTTCATCAACAAGTTAATTTTAAAGGTGCAGTATTGTTATTTCAAATGTCCATTTCTGACCCCTTTCTTTAACGTGAAATTCTATTAACTTACCACAAAGTTATCAATTAAGCAAGGTGCATATCTTGTAAAAATGCATTGAAGAGCTTGCAGTGGTTTATTTATTTAAAATGTTTTACAATTTTGTAAGCTCTAAAATAATTTGTATGAATGACTAAAACCACACTAGAAGTTAAGTATTTTAATGTGTAAGCGCGCCTGATTTCAGCATCTTAAAACATTAATTGAAAAACCAAAAAGCACTGTCTGTTTTAACAGCAATTTTGAGGCACAATGTGCTTTAGCTCAAAGCCAATATCAATAATTGATCTTTTCCCTATATTTCAAGAGGTTGTAGTAATGAGAATATACAACATAAATACATTATCTCAACCCAAGACAACTGTGAAGTCATTTTGTCCCAACACTCTATTTGTCTCAAATTCAGAAAGCCTGAGGTCAACTTTAGCGTTCAACAGCTCTAAATATTCTTGGTATTGTTTACACAATTTTGTGGCTAATACATGTAGGTGAATTTGGCCATTGAAGGAGTGATTTTATAAAGGCGACATCTAGGAAGGCGATTTCTAAAACTAAAAAGAATTTGTTTTACCCTACCAACATGCACTGCACCTCTGGCCACACAGATTACGGCCGACAACTGGTATTCAAGAGAAAAAATAAAAGCTTTTACACTATTCTACCATGAGCTTAGATAATAAACCATATTGTTTACTTTCCTTCTGACCTGCTCTCAACAAATGAGGACAGGTCAATCATTTGGCTTAGAGACCCTCTTTAAAAGGACGCTAAAAACTGGGATCCGAGTCATCCCTGAATTCCACCCTGACGACCGAATACCTCACTCCCAGGGTCCACGTCCACATCATACTGAAATCTCCCATCTCCTGAGCTTCTTCCGATTCTTCTCAAAGGTCTTGTCCATAATCACTTCTGCTGATCCAAAGCATCATCACTCTTAAACATGTTCAGGTCCTCGTCCTTGGGATCAATGGACAGCTCTGCAGACTTTGTCCACACGAGGCATCGATGCTGAGGCCTGTCAATCGCTCTTTGATAATCTTCAGCAACTTCTCAATCTGTACTGCGCTGACATTTCAAATTGCCTACTTTGTATGCGTGGTTGGACTTGAGCTCGCTTGCCAGCCGGCGGTGCTCAGGAGCGCTTTAACAAAGTTCCTCAAAGTATGGCATTGACCTCTGCCGGTCTTTATGTACTTTCATCAGTGTAGGTAAGGATCCAGTCGGTGGGTCCACCAGAATGACGCATTTCTTTAGTGCGCCAAACCAAGACTTGTAAGTTGCCGAAGTGTTTTGACATTGGTTTAACTGTTGCTGATCAGGCTGCATGAGATAGTCACATGTGTTTGCATGTAATGCAGTGTAGTACTTCTGTGAGGACTGAATTAAAAACAAAACAATACAAATCAAAGCTATGGTCTGTTTTATTACACTTTGCCTGCTCGGTTCAATTTAAATAAACTATAAGTAGTTACAAGGAATTACTAATAACAAGACTGAATTTTTTTTGTATTGTGCAGGTTGAATTATATGACCAAAAATCAATGTTGCCTCACAAAACCAACACAGTATTAGGAAATTGTTAGTGACCGTATAACATAGTTTCACAAATCACCTAATTCTAGGCATGGCAGGATCATTGATCCCAAAGCTAGCCCATCTTTAGCTGGGGAATGTTAGCTGGAGGCGCGAACGTACCAAGATGACTTGGAGCAGTACATGAACTGATTGCCAATTTCATAATAATTGTCTAATTATTCGAGCATGAGGAAAGAATGTCGTATCCCACCGCCTACTTTTTAAGGGTTTTTGGATTTTTTATACAATCATTAACCAGTTAAAAATTATTCCATCGATTTTGGGGTACTGAACGCCAAAACTATCTTTAAACCACTTTATGATGGTTTTCGGACTTGACTTCACTTTCTAAAAAAATCCTCCCTTCAGAAAATAGAACTTAGAAGGATCCTATTAATTATATTTGCCACTGCGCATGTAATAACGACCGTGTTGGTCACTTAGCAGGGGTTAGTTGACCAGAACAGACTGACAATGCAGCATGACTGAGGAAGTCATCGTTATACCAAAAATGCCTGATTTTTCATGAAATAAATATCCATAATGCCATAGTTTTCCACCCACTACTAGTACTAGATTACATTATTGGCTATATTTAATACAGGAGAAAAAAGTGGCGGTCAGTGGATACAACAATCTACCCGAGCAGGAAGGTGTTCCAATTTTGAGAGGGTACAGTAACGTTAAGCCTCCCTAGGGAGCTGGGCTGGGTCCATTTTATTACCGGTAAACATCGTTTGTTCAACAACGGAGGTAGAATCTAATTCTACATCCATGGTTTCAACGTATATAACTCGTTTGTAAGTCAACGGTAAACGCAAATGAAGTCAATCATTCATCTGTTTAGTGTGTGGCAGCTTTGATATTATTGGGTCCCATTTACGTTACCTAATAATACCAGATAAACCTATAAAAACATCGTTTCAGTGTTTATATTTTGTTTTTAACCTTACCTGCGCGGCGCCATATTGTTTGGAGCTCAAAGAAGCCTGAGACATACCGGGTATGTGGAGATATTAATTGTTGACAATTTATATGCAACAATCATATTTTTTTTTAAACACTCATAAATAAGATTGTGTATCAAAAAAAATAATAATACATCAATTTAAACTAAAAATAATTATCAAATTTAAGTAATACAATTTAAAATACTAATCACTAACTACATGTTTTTGTCAAGAATCTAAACCACAAAACAACAAGGAGGGCTTTCTTAGAGCTCGCAAGCGGTTTGCCTGTGTTGTACTTCCAGATGATTTATTTTATTTATTTATTTGTTTTATTTATGTTAATTATTATTATTTTTTAAACTAAAGTGAATAAATTATATATGGATGGGGTGCAAGCCTACTTTATAGATATTAACCAAAGGGACTTGGGCACGTAGCCAACTTGGATGGTAGAGGGGCAATATTATACTCCCATTTTTTACCCGTAAAAGGCCCCACCACACACTTCTTTTAAGGAAAGAAATTGGGTCAATATAGTTCTTCTGTCTTGCATAGCATAATCTCATTAGGAAATATTTTGCGGGCGAAAATTTTTCAGAAGGATATTATTTCCATAAAATTATGGGAGTTTTGGAAGGGTCCAAAGGGTTACAATAATAAATTATTGTCCGACGTGGACTACTCTAATTCGTGTAGTCTAAGTGGGTCTACGGTGAAAGGGGAGGGTGGTGCCAGTGGACAGTTCCAGCCCATTATTTTCCTTCATTAGAAGCTTTTCATCGGTCCGGGGTCGCAAACAAACCACAAACCTCGCTAAACCAACCAGTTAAGAAACAAAACAGACACCCTAAAGTATTAGCTGTAAAGTGACACAGACAGACATACAAAGTCACGTTAGAAACCAACCAGATTAAAAACAAAACAGACACTCTAAAAGGGGCTAGCTTTTGCTTCGTGACACAGACACTTAAGACATACAAGAGTCACTGAAACCAACCAGTTAAAAGCAAAAGAACTAGACACTCTAAAGGGCTGTCAGGCTGTAAGTGACACAGACCTTGACATACAAAGTCACTGAAACCAAACTAGTTAAAAACAAAACAGACACTCTAATTTCAAGCTTTATGGTGACATATTGTGGAACCTTTGAAATCATTGAATATGCTGGGTTTAAAGCAAAACAGGCACTCAAGGCTAGCTGTAAAGTGAACACAAGACATTAGACATACAAAGTCATTTTGAAACCATAACCGAAGTTAGAAACAAAACAGACACTCTAAAGGGCTAGCTAAGTGACACAGACTGTTATAGACATACAAAAGTCATTAGAAACCAACCAGTTAGAAACAAAACATGACACTCTAAAGGGCCTTTAGCTAGTAAGTGGCAGCACAGACATAGACATTAAAAGTCATTGAAACCAACCAGTTAGGAAACAAAAACAGACACTCTAAAGGGCTAGCTGTAAGTGACACAGACATAGACATACAAAGTCATTGAAACCAACCAGTTAGAAACAAAAACCAGACACTCTAAAGGGCTAGCTAAGCAAATGACACAGACATAGACATAATAAAGTCATTCAGAAAACCAACCAGTTAGAAACAAACAGACACTCTAAAGAACAACTGTCAGGTGACACAGACATAGAACATACAAAGTCATTTGAAACCAACCAGTTAGAAACAAAACAGACAATCTCTAAAGGGCTAGCTGTAAGTGACACAGACATAGACATACAAAGTCATGGAGGCTTTTTAAGAATGTTCTTACTTGAAAAACACTTCGCACCTTGACTCTGTCCACGTTGACTTACATTAGGATTTCGACATGAGATTAATTGTTCGCGTTGTTATACTTTTGCACATGGCACTTATTGGTATTGGAAAATGCTAATGAATCTTCATGAGCAGGCCAGTGATGTCATGGCAAGGTCACCATGTAACATTATAAGTTTGTTTGCAACGCATAACAGTTTATTAAATTCCTCAATCAATTTATGTGTTGTCATTTTGAAAAATTGTATATTGCTTAGTTGTGCTTAGGCTATACAAGATTGATTCAAAACTGTCAACATTTTACATTTATTTAAATATAATCCACCTGTCTCTATCGGTCTCTGATTGGTCTCAAGTCTGAGGCACGGTTCGACTGATAGGCTCGATAAACATGAGACTGGATCGCCAGGTTGATCCCTTTAAGAGGTAGAGAGGCATGTTTCCTAAATCGTCCAGTGCCCCCTGCCCCCCAGGTGCCTCCAACAAAACCCTGATATATATATATATATATATATATATATATATATATATTTTATATATTTTTTTTTTTTTTTTAAAGGTGCTACCTAGGAATTTGTTTTTCAACATTATTGTTTTATTGGAACCACATGAAGTTTGATAAACAATTATTAGTTGGAAATGAGATCTTATGAGCCATCAGCCAGGGGCGGCACTGAACCACCCCCGCCGCCAATTACCGCCTTTCACACAAAAAAAAGTTGGCGCCAGTGGACAAAGTGGCCGCAACTAAAGCCTTCATCTTGAATTTATGTAATGGTATGGCCATCTTGTGGCTTAACAGCACCTCTCTTTACATCGCTCCTCTGCGTTGGAGCATGCAACTTGCAATCAAAGAGAAGAAAACAAACATACAATGACAAAGGCTCCGGTGGTTAGGACGCAAACACCGACCCCACTTGAGAGCTACGGGTTTGTGTTGTTGTATGTTATTATTGCGCTGTGAGAGGTTCCTGCAACACCATATGGAAACGCATGGGTGTCGATTGGGATTACAGGTAAATCTATTGAGCTAGGTAATGGTGTTAAGGGTGATGCCCTCACCTGGTGGCCAAACGACCAGGTGCAGAGATCAGGGCCCTGGTTTGGGTTCACGGGAGTGATGCAGTGATAGACTCCTCCTTTACGATACAACTTCTCGTCCCACCAGGTAGGTAAGTCTGAATGCCATCTTTATTATCCTATCTTATTAATTTATTATTGCACACCAAGGCCGCAGCTAGCTTGAATTTTCTCATCACTTGTTACCCGCCCGTGCCACCATGCTAATTAGCAGGGGACGATTATATCGATTTTGAGATCTTAAAAGTAAATCTAGCTGCCTTCCCAGAGATATTTGCACTGTGTCTATGCACCGTGGATAGCTTTAACACGGTGGGCAAACTCGGCATACCAATTCAGACATAATTATTGTCCTAACTTGCTGCTGTCTGTGTAACACGAGATCTTCAACAACATTTTAATATCATAAATCGACTTCGATTGTCAACCACGGTGAAATACGTCATGCCATGGAGTTAAATAGCGGTTCCGACTTTTACACAACGCCTGCGATAGGCATTGTAAGCAATAACGGTAACTCCTGAAAATGTTACCCACGTTCCAAAACACAGAGAATTCTCACCCATATGGTTCACAATGAAAAATGCAAAACCCAGTGGATTTGTGGTTTATCGGCAGTTGCTGTCGTAAGACCGAGAGGGTTATTATTATTTCACACCACTCGTATAAAACAAAAGTCGATGTTCTGCCACCAGCTTGGCTCGAGGAAAGCCACCGGGGAGACACAAACGATGGTGGTTTTTGTTAAAACTTGACAGTGCTTTTCCTTACCGGTAGTGGAACACAAACACCTAGGAGGTACTCATGCGGTTGTACACAGTGGCTTAGAAGAAGCAATAGGCGCGCGTTATTGAATCTGCTGGGATGATGACAAAGCATAGGGTACACGTGTTTTTGATGACGCCGCTTGGAGTATTCCTTACCGGAGGAAAGAGCAAACGTGTTACACTTTTGTAAGTACATTTGGGATGTAATAATGCTTACAATCTCTTTGTATACTGTGAATGTAATGGACGTCAGAATGGAGGGAAAACAGACTCAGTAATGTTGAATAGGAATACTCAATAACAGCAGTGAGATGTTTCAGTAACAGATTTGTATACAAACCGGACATCGATAACTTGTACTGCAAAATCTGGCAAGGGTAGTACATAATTGGGGATCATGCTGGCAAAACCCTAAACTTGGACCGAATTTTTCAATAATCGGAGCATTAATTGATCGAAAACGTCGAGTTGTACCTCCAGTTCTTTTGAACCACTTACTACTCACTTAAGAATTTCACATGGTGTCACTGCAATTAGGCCTACTTATCCTTCTCACCATGCAAAGCTACAAGTTTTACCAACATAATAGAAAACCTCCACAGTAAGGGAAAGTTGGGGGGTATAGACTGAGAAATACGAAGTTCTTACAAGAGTAAATAAGGTTTGTTTGTGATGACAGAAGAATTTGTTTTCTTATTGTTACTAACGAAAGCTACTTTGGCTTATAAATCATCACTTGGTAAAGTAATTCACCAGCATCAAGTTTCCTGACAAAATATCATGCCCTTCAAAATGTAATGTGTATAATATACCGCCGAAAATGTGTAATTTTCAAGTGAAATACCTGTAAATGCATCCATATTCTTTGGCAGAATCTCATAGATAGAGCCACCAGAAGTTTAAACTTATTTAATTTTGTGAAATATTCATTCAGCTTTATCGTATACGTGGAATTTGAAGTCTCCAAAGGACATTAATTCATTTGTATAAATAATGCTGGCTAATTGGAGTAAATAATAATTATATAATATAATGACAGAATTATGTTAGGTTAAAGGGCCTGTATCATCATGACTGGCCAGGGCATGGAATCGGAATGCTTGTTTTAGATTAACTCAGCGACTGAAAATAATTTCACATGATAAGGTCATATTAACGTTGTTGCCAAGGCATGAGCCAGTAATTTTCAGTCACATTTTTCATATAGCTAGGGACATCGGGATTCCATGCCCTGTTGAAAGTCTACTCTGATCGTGACGATATTGCCCTTTAATGGTAACACGTTATAAAGAAATATTTCAAGGGATGTTTGGTACTGTTATCAACTTTGTTTCAAGTAAGGTTAATGTAAATCTATAAATCATTATGATTTTATTAATATTATTTTATATATGTCTCCATATATATTCTTTTACAAAGGCTTACGATTAGTTTACAGAGAACATATAGACCATGTTACTTTTTTACACTTTGCTTGAGCTTTAGACTACCAGTGTGCGTATTTGTAGGCAGCGTTTGTACACTAACACATAAATCATAATAATTATTAAGATTTTAAAAAGAAACTGCATAGAAAACTCAGGTCCATTTGGTTTAATAAACTCCTATTCCACCATTATTTAAACTGCCTGCATTTGTTTAATTCAGTCACATAAATCAATTGGGTTTGTTTAACCCGTGATGATTATTTAAAGTTTGAATGAAGAAATGCTAGATGTGGCTCTACTATTCACAACCCATTGTGTTGATCTTTTCGTTAAAAAACGTTAATGCCCCGCAAACCGGTCTTGAAAAGAAAGGTGTTGAGCTTACAGGCTTTATGGAATCAGCTGGGTTTGTATAACCATAGCTCTATGGTATAACCCGGGATGGTTATTTAAAGTTTGCATAAAGAAATGCCAGATGTAATGGCCCTCCTATTACAACCCATTGTGTTGATCTCTTCCTTAAAACATTAATGCCCCACAAACCAGTCTTAAAAGAAAGGTATTGTGCTAAGGCTTCATGGAAATACCAACTAATGGAAAAATCTGTCGTGTGGTCTGCACTCTGTGTTGACTTCGAACAGGACATCACACACGGTGCAAGAATGAATCTTAAATTTTAGGGATAATTAATTTCGCCTGGTATACTGTGAATCTAATTCCATGTTTTTGTACTATGTTATTTAAGAGTAAAAGTGATAGGTTGTAATTATTTGAATTGTTTTGAAGTAAAATATATCTCCCTAGTGGATAGGTGTATTTGATTATGTGAATGTTGGTTTGCTACAGTTGATGACATGTCGTTATACAGTCAACAGTCGCCGGCACACTATTCTTGCGCTGTTATTTCCACCATTCACCTTATTAATGAGTTAGCCATCTTATGTCTTATTCCCTGAATACAAGAAGTTGTGTACCTGTACATGCTCATTATAGTAACCTGCCTAATTCTGTATATTTGCAGGGAAACCTCACTGATACCTAAGTCACAATTAAAGCGGAGCCCGGCGGCGTGTGCGATTTCTAGGCATCGACCGGCGTGTAGAGGTCGGCGAAAGATCGCGCGATAGGGCGGTCACAGTCACAATTAAAGTGCCCCGCACGCTGCCATGACGGGGCAGGGGGTCGCTGGCCTGCGATCGGCCGACTTTCCTGGAAATGGGGTCGAATTCTGGCCCGTTTATCGGCCGGTGTCCGGCAGGCACTCGTCCGATGTTCTGCCTATGTCCCTGCGATACCCTGCGGTATCGGCCGGGCGCGCAAGTCGGCCGGACGCCGGGCGGGTCCGGCCGGCGTCTGAGCGGCGTTTGGCAGCCCGCCGGCGCATGGCTGATATATGGATTGTCTGGGTTGTCCAGAATTTGGCCTGGCGCCCGCCCGATGTGTGCGATGCCCTGCCGGACATCGGCCAGGCATAGGCCGATTTATTGGCGATCAGTTTGCGATGCGAAACGCCGCACCAGGTTTTAAGTCCGAGTTAAAAGTAACTCGATGCCCGCCCGATGCCCAAAAATGACCCGGCAGCCGCAAGGAGTCCCGTGGGGCCCCGGCCGAAAATGCCTAGAAATCCGTCGCAAACTACTCGCAAACCCATCGCAAGCTAATTGTGACTGGGGTATTAGTCAAATGTCATTGAAATGTCTGTAATAATAATTATGGAAATAGCTGGAATCGAGTGCTAGTTTTAGATTAACTCATTGGCTGAAAATAATAGCCCATATGGTAAGGTCATTATTACCGTTAATGCTGCATAAAATGAGCTAGTAATTATCTTATCTTAAACTAGGACACTAATTCCAAGCCCTGTTGAACGTCTGCTTTGGTCGTGACGATACTGTCCTTTAAGACTACGTCGGCATCAATTTAAATGTAAATGAGGCTTAAAGGAAAGAGAACGAAAATAAGATATAATATATCAGGACTTGTAATACCTACTCAAGTAGGATTAACTATTTCAGTCCATTGCAAGGACGCAGAACCACAGAGTCTGTAACAACGACGGCCTCCTACGAAAATGATTCTGGGGTCACGGTCTACCATCGAACTTCTTCTTTACTTTCTCAACAAGTCGTGTACGTTGTATGACGATACTTTAAGTACATGGCAATAACCCAAGGAGGAGGATGTGACACCCAATATTTTCTCAGCCTGCATTTAGAGCCTCATTCGGGTAGATTGAGGGTAGATTTTAAAATAAATCTGGTGGGAGATTTCACGCCTACCCTCCCTCGTTTGGCGATTTTGAAGGTTTGAAGATGTTAATTTTTCGAATAAACATTTCAGTCCCTCCCATTTCAGTTCTGTGTCAGCGCTGAAGTCAGTCGGCAAATTTATTTCCACCTCCCAAAGGTAACGCTTTCACTACGGCCCTGCAAGGAAGATTTATCACATATGGTCAAATACAAATAATGATAATGACAATAATAACAGTTTATAGGGCATTCTGCATTATGTCTCAGTTCGTTTTAGTGATTATTATTTCCCCGTATCATGGTCACAGAGAGTGTAACCTATATCTGCAGCCGATTTTGCAACAGGTCTACTCAAACACATTAACCACCCTCGAGAGTGCCCGATTGTACCCTGGGTAGAGAAAAATGATGGTGAAATGTCATGCTGTATAGGACACAATAACCACGTTCCGATCCGGCCTGAATTGAACCCATATTCTGACGATTCAGCAACAGTCCGATGCGCCAAAATTATAGGCCATGGCGTTCCAACTGTTTTGTAAGCTATCAAAGAAATAGCCTACATGAATATATGATTGACCATCTTCGGCGAAATCCTGAAGGACGAATCAAATATCCCCAGCTACAACCTGCATAATCCTTAGTGCATGCGTTTGATGCGGTATCCTTTTATATCTCTAAACATTGAATCATCCTATACCTCACAATAATCTCAAATATATTTCATAGCTACCAACATTTCCATTTGTATTCAAACTAAAAATGATGGTCAAGATGACCAACTGCAAATAAATCAAACAAAACCTACTACATTATATGTACGTAAATCAATTTGTACTTCCTGAAAAAAATCGTAATAATTAAGAAAATTCGTAATAGTTGGCAGCTATGCTATTTTAATTTGTGTTACAATGTATTTCTCTGATCCGTTATATAAATAATGGGGAACGAATCTTTTCACGTTCCCACTTGATTTCCAGAACTGATCGTGCTTAACAGGCCTATAACCCGGCCTGGTCTATACTGGTTTCCTGCACGCAACTGTTCACCTGAAATCCGTTAGGAACCCGCATAGAAAGTTGCTCCAAATCCTTGACAACATATCTCTCGCTATTGTCCAGTGGTCTCGCTGTAAATAATGCATCGTACCATGTAAACAGAGAATTTGCAACATTTGCTGGAGCTCTGGGCATAAACAAAAGAGGCAATTTGTTTAGGCATGTTGACATATGATCTGCTGCAGGGTTTTGCTGAACAACAGACGGAGAAGGACACACGAGGCACGTAGGTTATGAGGCATCCAATTCAACAACCTTCCCAGCTGGTTACTGGTGACTGGTTGTTGAATCGGTGCAAGAGGAGATAGATCTTTTTGCAAATACCACAGTCACACGGCAAGCCTATTTGCTGGTCTACAGCTAACGACAAATATGCAAAACCAAACCTTACGTCACCAGATATTGACCATCAATACTACCACATTGAACAATATTAATAATAATAATAATAATAATAAAAATAATAATAATAATAATAATAATAATAATAATAATAATAATAATAATAATAATAATAATAATAATAATAATAATAATAATAATAATAATAATAATAATAATAATAATAATAATAATAATACAGAAGATTTAGTGCGCACATATCCACCAAGAAGTGCTCAAGGCGCTTTACAGTAAACAAGAAATCATACAATACAATAGCAAATGCAATATAATCCATGTTTTTGTGTTCAGGATAATAAGACCAAAACAAAAAGTATGCCGTTTTTGGTCTTTTGCTATGTCCAATTGAAATGATGTCCAATTGAAATGACGTCCAATTGAAATGACGTCCAATTGAAATGACATCCAATTGAAATGACGTCCAATTGAAATGACATCCAATTGAAATGATGTCCAATTGAAACGATGTCCAATTGAAACGATGTCCAATTGAAATGATGTCCAATTGAAATGACGTCCAATTGAAATGACGTCCAATTGAAATGACGTCCAATTGAAATGACGTCCAATTGAAATGACGTCCAATTGAAATGACGTCCAATTTAAACGATGTCCAATTGAAATGATGTCCATTTGAAACGATGTCCAATTGAAACGATGTCCAATTGAAATGATGTCCAATTGAAATGATGTCCAATTGAAATGATGTCCAATTGAAATGATGTCCAATTGAAATGATGTCCAACTGAAACGATGTCCAATTGAAACGATGTCCAATTGAATGATGTCCAATTGAAATGATGTCCAATTGAAATGATGTCCAATTGAAATGATGTCCAATTGAAATTATGTCCAATTGAAATGATGTCCAATTGAAACGATGTCCAATTACAGCCAAAATTTCTGGATCGATTGGAATTCTGCAGTGATGTGTTTTAAACGACCTTTTTTCAGTTGGGGTATGAACCGTTTGCCCGATTTGTGAGGCCTCTGGCCACCGTACTTTTTGTATGTGGGAAAAATGCGCCACCACACCGATTTTGAAACCGACCTATGACCGGAAACAGGAGACTTTTTGTCCTATTTAATTAATGTGACCGGTGATCAGCAGTTAGACCGAAATGCAACGCCCCAAAAAATAGTTTCATAAACAGATGGGTTTGGTTGATACGACGTTTGAGGACTGCAACACGACGCAATTTCAACATTGATTCACCGTTGAAATGCATTTTGAGAAACGAGTGAAAATGTAAATTGCAGAAATGGTCACAAAATAATTCTGTCTGTGGCTAGAGGAACAAGCTTGTCAGATGGTTTTGTATTGGACGGGCGGGGCGGGACCACTGTACCTGTCAAAACAACTTGCGACGAGCCAGGTGTGCTTAGAGCACACCCAAGGTTTTAGCATACAAAATGTCTCATTGAAAGAAAGCATTCTCTTGCTCTACGTACAATGGAACTAAGGCTGTCACTTTGAATTCTCCTCACTTCGATAAACCTTTTCGTCGGTGTCTATAAAGATGACTCTGCCAACCTATTATTAGCACCAAAAAACAGCGTAGAAATGAACAAAATGACCGTTTTCGTGGGACAATAAGGCATCATCTTCAAGTAAAGATGCCATGGAGAGTACTGTATAGAGAGACTAGTCTTCAGATTTGGCTGCATTTATGAAGGAGATATTTTTTCTCCAAGATAGTGTGTATAATGACTTGATTCAGAAGCCGCACCACTACGTTTCTGAAACAATCATTTGGGTTTCTTTCTTAATTGAGGAAGTCCGAGACTCGGTAGAGTATTCGGTGTTAGAAAAATATTTACCGGTCAGTGGAATTGTCTGAGTAGGCTCATCAGGGGTTTTTTACGCATATTTTCTTTAAAAAACAGTGACGAATAAAGTTCACAATTAAACTGCTGGTATTAGATATCATGCTAACAAAGCATCCTATCATATCAATCAGGTACGCTTTTATATCTGTGACCACACATCTTGAATCGGTTTATACTAGTTCATAGGTGTTTATATATATTGTTCTTCTGTCAAAAAAACCCTGTGA
>CM055820.1:18008799-18034879 GCA_029582265.1 Zoroaster sp. YZ-2022
AAAGGACATCAAACACATTTATGCCAAGTGCAATTGAAAAAGCATCCATATAAATATAGAACACACAAAGAACTACAGAAGTTGAATTCTTTTGAGTATGAAAAGATATTTGAGGCGGTCTCGTTAGTGCCTTATTTTCCTGTGGCAAAGGTGGTGTAGGAAGATTGCCTGTGACTGGGCTGTTGGTTCTAGTATTAGTGTTATTTAACACCCCAATTTTGCAGTAGGATTATGGCTATACATTGGTGTTCATATTTGCCTAATATAAACACAATGAAAGAATAAAATTGACATCATTAGTGTTATTTTAACACCACAGGTTTTGAAATGCTGACTATGGCAATAACAACTGTATCCTAATAATTGATTTTTGGTAATTACCAATGGTAACCAGGGAAGCATTGTGCGACCTCTTCATCCACCCTCCGCCACCAATAATCTAGAACAGAAGTTTCAGTGCACCTTTGTGCTGGAGGGGTGGACTTACAGGGTTGGGGCAGGTGGCTTTGAGAAATCTTTTGGGAGGCCATTTCCCCGCCCCAAGGATCTGCCTAGTCCATCCCTCTGCATGAGTGATTCATGGCATAAATGTTTTAAAAAATAGTACCAAGCGTTGCAAAATATTTTGTATTATATAACACATCACGTGTCATCCACTAGTTTGGCCATTGTGTCTTCACTCTAAAAAGATTGTAAGATAGTACAATGAAGAGTATTTCATATAAAAATCATCCTAATGGAATAGTTCCAGTGTCTTTACTATTATGACGTATAGTCAGGTTCCGATTTGTACTCTTATAACTGTATTGATATTCATTTAAGTATAGCCCTAATATTTAAACACCATGAGAAAGTTTCCATCTGGCGATGCTTTAATGTTTAAAAATAACTTGAAATGTGTTACAAAATTTGAAAGTGATCACGGCTGTGATACTTTTCCACGATTAGAATGAATGCAGAGAAATCCAAATGCATATTGCACTATTTTCTTGTTCATGACTTAATGAAATGTGTTGAAACTATATGATGCATTTACAGTCATTTTACCAATGGTGTACAATCTCTTTATGTGTTCCATTCCATATATGAACCCTGTTCATTTCATTAGTGTAAAATACACCGTTTCCCAAATCTCAATGTAAACTATTTAAAAATCAGTGAATACCATTGAGAATGGTATTCTCAAAAAAAACAATCAGTTTCCCATTATTTATACTCGATGTAAAAAGCGGCATCAAACATTTCTTGAAATCTTTCTGCCTGAGGTACTTTTGTTTTTAATAACAGTCAAATTTTATTCCCAAATTATAAACATCTGAATTTTGTTGACAAATTATTAAAAGAAAATTCCCTGTAAACACAAGTGTAATTTTAATGGACATGTTTTTGCATTTATTCTTCAACGGCTAAAACTTGTCGTGATGTTTAGCAAAACATGTGTGTGCGTGTATGAATTTAGACACAAAGACACGTTTACAATTTAGACACAAAAACATGTTTAAAAACATGTATATAGGAGGATAACACTTTTGAACACCACAAAAGGTGTCAACTTTTCTTTTACAGTATTTGTGTTTGCAGATTGTAATTTCTGAATGCATTTTCACTGTTTTTCTCATTAATAACACACAGCAATGAGCTGAAACTTTCTTGTTTTTAAAATTTTTTGAATTGTCAGTATGGCAATATATATTTCCGCTAAATCGGTAATGACTACACCAAAGGTTTTGCCAGTGACTGTTCTAACCAGCTCCACTGTTCTGTCTGTTTCAAGAGTCATACTGTTCAAAACATCTTTAACTATCCTCACTAGGCTACGGGTTATTTTCAGAACCACACTAATTATTCCAAGAAGAGATTATTACACATGGTGTTACCCATAAACCTAACCTTCTAATATCCAATCCATCATGCAAAGCTTCAAATCAAATTTAACTTGTGGATGCATATCTATTTTGTTTTTACAGAAGTAATGTCTCTCACAGGTGATCAGCCAAGCCATTCTCAGAAAATGGGTCCAGAGTTGAGAGATCGTTCACAGGTTTCTGCTGACAAAGGTAACCCAGCATTAAAATCACACTACCACCACGACAGGTAGCTATATGCTTTGAACATAAATCTTTGGGTGGATGATGATGAAGGCACATCAAACACATTTATATGCCAAGTGCAATTGAAAAGCATCCATATAAATATAGAACACACAAAGAACTACAGAAGTTGAATTCTTTTGAGTATGAAAAGATATTTGAGGGCGGTCTCGTTAAGTGCCTTATTTCCTGTGGTGTAGGGAAGATTGCCTGTGACTGGGCTGTTGGTTCTAGTATTAGTGTTATTTTAACACCCCAATTTTGCAGTAGGATTATGGCTATACATTGGTGTTCATATTTGCCTAATATAAACACAATGAAAGAATAAAATTGACATCATTAGTGTTATTTTAACACTACAGGTTTTGCAGAAATACGGCTATGGCAATAACAACTGTATCCTAATAATTGATTTTGGTAATTACCAATGGTAACCAGGGAAGCATTGTGCGACCTCTTCATCCACCCATCCACCACCAATAATCTAGAACAGAAGTTTCAGTGCACCTTTGTGCTGGAGGGGTGGACTTACAGGGTTGGGGCAGGTGGCTTTTAGAAATCTATTTTGAGGCCATTTCCCCCCCCCCCCCCCAAGGATCTGCCCTAGTCCATCCCTCTGCATGAGTGATTCATGGCATAAATGTTTTAAAAATAGTACCAAACGTTACCAAAATATTTTGTATTATATAACACACATCACGTGTCATCCACTAGTTTGGCCATTGTGTCTTCACTCTAAAAGATTGTAAGATAGTACAATGAAGAGTATTTCATATAAAAATCATCCTAATGGAATAGTTCCAGTGTCTTTACTATTATGACGTATAGTCAGGTTCCGATTTGTACTCTTATAACTGTATTGATATTCATTTAAGTATAGCCCTAATGGCCCCAAACACCATGAGAAAGTTTCCATCTGACGTGCTTTAATGTTTAAAAAAATAACTTGAAATGTGTTACAAAATTTGAAAGTGATCACGGCTGTGATACTTTTTCCACATTAGAATGAATGCAGAGAAATCCAAATGCATATTGCACTATTTTCTTGTTCATGACTTAATGAAATGTGTTGAAACTATATGATGCATTTACAGTCATTTTACCAATGGTGTACAATCTCTTTATGTGTTCCATTCCATATATGAACCCTGTTCATTTCATTAGTGTAAAATACACCGTTTCCCAAATCTCAATGTAAACTATTTAAAAATCAGTGAATACCATTGAGAATGGTATTCTCAAAAAGCAATCAGTTTCCCATTATTTATACTCGATGTAAAAATGACGATATCAAACATTTCTTGAAATCTTTCTGCCTGAGGTACTTTTTGTTTTAATAACAGTCAAATTTTATTCCCAAATTATAAACATCTGAATTTTGTTGACAAATTATTAAAAGAAAATTCCCTGTAAACACAAGTGTAATTTTAATGGACATGTTTTTGCATTTATTCTTCAACGGCTAAAACTTGTCGTGATGTTTACCAAAACATGTGTGTGCGTGTATGAATTTAGACACAAAGACACGTTTACAATTTAGACACAAAAACATGTTTAAAAACATGTATATAGGAGGATAACACTTTTGAACACCACAAAAGGTGTCAACTTTTCTTTTACAGTATTTGTGTTTGCAGATTGTAATTTCTGAATGCATTTTCACTGTATTCTCATTAATAACACACAGCAATGAGCTGAAACTTTCACATGACAATTGTTTTGTATATTATATCTTAATTGATATGGAGTGATACATAGCAGAATGAGTCTACTAATGGTATACTTTCCCTTCAATACTTCAAATAATTTAATCATTGACTCATTAAAAATGATAATGCTGTAATAATCCTGAAACAAAAGTGATTTCCAATTGTCAGACCTTTTTGGTGGCAAATGTAAAACAAATCATTTACTCAACCGTCACACATAGTGTATATCATTATCAAATGTTGCTATATTGTTTGTGTTCCTTTTTCTATTTTATTGATGTTTAATTATATTGTTTTTACAGAAACGAGGCCCGTCACAGATGATCAGCCAAGTCATTCTCGGCAAATGGGTCCAGAGTTGAGAGATCATTCACAAGTTGCCGCTGACAAATGCAATGCAGCATTGAAAGAACACTACACAATGACAGGTAGCTTTGTGAATATAAATCCTTGGGTGGATGATGATCAGATGCACATTGACATTAGGCTTGGGCGGTTCCACAATTTCTGGAACCGGTTCGGTTCCAAAAAAAGGACTCGGTTCCGAGTCGGAACCGGTTCCTAGAGATTCAAAGAAAAACATAAGGATTACAGAAAATAATAAAACATAGGCCCTACGGTCTATTCAAACTTCGTTGCGTCCCTAATACGAAACGAAAGAGTTTCAATTTTCAACCGCAAATGCAGTGATGATAATGTTGTTTAATTTAAAATATGTTTCAGAGACTTTGAAGAAACTTTTTGGAAATGTTAAGCTAAGTTAGAGATTTGTTTCCATTATCCTACCGTTAGCAAACAACGTTACAAGCCGTGCGAGTACATGCCATGGCTTTGCATGCACATGCTTCAGGGGTTGGAGCAATTAAGCAATTATACCACCCCCTGTGCACAAGGTACCGTACTACCGTCCATGCCTATTGAAATTACATTAAGAACACTAGCAAAGTAGCAACATGACTAACTTCGTCACAAGATTATCCATATTACGGGGCCACCTTGATCACTCCACTTCACAAGACACGTGCTGTCAACATTTTAACAACATTTACATAACCAAAGTATCCATGTTATGGGGCCAATTTATAAACAGGGGTTGGAGCAATTAAGCAATTGCACCACCCCCTACAAGGTACCGTATTACCGTCTATTTGCCGTATTTGAAAGTACACAAAGAACACAAGCAACATGACTGTTAACTTCGTCACAAGTTTATCCATATTACGGGGCCCCCTTGATCACTCCACTTCTCAAGGCACGTGCTGTCAACATTTGTAACAACATCTCCATTATAACCAAAGTATCCATGTTATGGGGCCACTTTATAAACAACTCATTGGCCTTTAATGATACTACTAACGCTGAACATTGCGGTTTGCTTCAGTTGTATGTGTGGTGCCTTCACAAGTTTGCTGTCGTCTAGAGTTACATTTTGTCGGTCACTCATCAAAGAGAATCGGGTATTTTGACTGGAGCCGGTTCTCGGCTCTAGAGTTGTGGAGCTCAGAAAACTGCGTATTTCAATTGGAGCCGGGTTGGTCCTCAGAGTCGGGTATTTTGCTGGAGCCGGCTCTGACTGGGACTCGGCTCCCAGCCGGCTCTGGGACTCGGGTATTTGAAGGACTCGATTCCGGAACCGACTCTTGCGAGTACCCGGTTCTTTAAAAGAGTGGAACCGCGGTTCCGATTCTTAAATTGGAATCGGGTAGAACCGGGTACCCGCTGGAACCGCCCAAGCCTAATTGACATTTATACAAAATTGCAGTTGGAAAAAAGTGAAGGTGCATCGTTTGTTATGACACACAATGAGATGTTGAATTCCATCGAGTATGAAAAGATATTCCACATTAAGTTAAGAGAGGGCAATTTTGTTAAGCGACTTATTTTCTTTGGTGAAGGTGGTGGAGGGAAGTCAACGATCTTTGATAAGATTGCCTACGACTGGGCTGTTGGTTCCAGTGATGTACTCAATGAGTACAAACTTGTATTTGTTTTAAAAATGTGTGCTTTAGATCAAAGCTCAAACCTTATTGATGCAATTTTCCAACAACTGCTTGAAGAAGACGTAGACATTTCTGAAGTTGCATTGAAATCACTTATCATCCAAAACCCTAATGACGTTTTGATTCTTTTGGATGGTTTTGATGAGTTGACAACGACAATTCTCACCAAAACCTCATTTGGGTCAATCCTAAGAGCTCTGAAAAGAAAAACATACTACCGTGAATGTTGCATAGGTGTAACAACCCGTTATTCTCATCTAAAGCGATTAAGGGACAAATCATTGGTTCAAAATCCTTGTATACACCTGAAGGTTGTTGGTTTTACAAAAGATGATGTGGAAGAATATGTCAGAAAGTTTTTCCGGGGAAACAGTGAGGCCCTTATTGAGACAATTCAAAGTTCAGATGTTCTTTCCGACTTGGCAAGGAATCCAATGTTACTTGTACTTATGTGTGTAATTTGGAGAGAAGATGCAGCACTTCCATCAACCATGTCGCGCTTATACAGTCAGGCAGTGAGTTACATATTCAAAAGGAAAGGCCATGAGTCTGATGCAGAAATATCAGAAGTTTTGATCAAAATTGGAGAAGTAGCGCTGAATGGACTCCTTGACCCAGAACTAAAACTTGCATTTCCAGAGTCTGCATTTGAGAAGAATACACTTGCCCTTGCATTAAAGGTAGGCATCCTAAACAGTCAGAGGGTTTTAAAGAATTACAAATCACATAACAGCATACAATTCCTGCATAAAACTATGCAGGAATTGTGTGCTGCAAAATACTGGCAGAGCCTACCTCCAAAACAATTTCAGAATATTTTGGATCGCGTATGTGATGGAACACACAACATACGTGATTTTGAGTATCTCCTTCGCTTTTGTTGTGGTGACAATAAAGTGTGCATGAACCGTATCTTAATTCCACTCCTAAACCGTAAATTAAACAAGTTGGCATTAAAATGTTATTTTGAGGGTCGGTCAAAAGAGATACCTTCAGAGACGTATATCAAGTCACTGGTTACAGATACCATAGACATCGATTCCAATAGTGATTTGCACTCGCTCATGTTCTTTCTGTCAAATATTTGCAAGTCAGAGTTTGGAAGGAATTATCTTGGAATAATTAAACATATTGAATTGTATAATATATTCATAACAGAGTCAGTGGATTTATTTGCTCTAGCGCTGAGTAACATGACAAACGTCCAAAGGCTTACCCTGTCTAACTAATTTCCATTTCCATTTTACTAAACCGTTCACACACATAACTAATGTATATGCCATTGTCGAGCGGTTTTGTGCATCGGATTTGTGTTCTGATGGCTGAGTCGTCAGAATGTGGGTTCGAATCCTCACCGCGACCATGGTGCAAGACACTTTACCATAATTGCTTCTCTCCACCCAGGAGTAAATGGGTACCTGTGAGGGCAGAGTAATTGGTTGTTTGATTAGCCCTATACAAATATATGTGCTGTAATGGCAGCAATTGAGCTGTATATACTCCTCAGGGAGCTGAGATGGTTTCGGGAATGATTTATGCGCCTGATGAGCAGGGGTAATAATCTAATGCGTCTTGAGCACCAGTTTGGTGGATACGTGCGCCATATAAGTCCACATTATTATTATTATTGTGACACAACAGCAGTTTGTATTTTCTACCCTTTTATATAATGGTATAACCTTGGTGAGGGATTCGCTGGTTCCGTGCGCGATTAGGCGATGCCGCAGCACGCAGCCAGCGAGCAAACTGGTGCGCAGAGCAGCATGCGTGCATTGCATTGTATGTATAATTATTTGGGGTCAGTTGCTGTGAACTTGAAGAGAGTATAGTTCAATAGAGTTAGCTAGCTCACAGAGTCATAAAAAGTCATAAAAGAGTTCGTACGTTCACGTCATATAAGCCCAAGGGTATGGCGCTACATGTATAAGTGGTAAGTCCAGGAGCATTGTATATTGTGCATGTGTTGTACTTAATACTTTGTAAGGTGGCTTACTGTTGAGGAATTTCTGGGTTTTCCTGTGTGCTGTGCATCCGTTGCACGTGTTTTTGAGGTGTCGTGAGGGGCTAGGTGTCATCTCACTGGGGTTTGTGTATCGGTTCTCAGTTAAAAAATGATTCTATCGATTGTTGGTGGTACACTACCAAATTGCAGTTTGCAAAAAGCGTCCATATCAAGATAGAACACAGACAATGACAGAAAGAGCGAGAAAAGTTGAATTTTTATATTGAGTATGAAAAGATATTTCTCATTGAGGGCGGTCTCGTTAAGCGCCTTATTTTCTGTGGCAAAGTGGGTGTAGGGAAGATTGCCTGTGACTGGGCTGTTTGTTCCATTGGTGTTATTTTAACATTGCATTTTTTGCAGAGTTAGCACTAGGGCAAGCCTATACACTGGTATTCATATTTGGCCAAATTGTCAAATTCAGAAAACCCAAGTTCAATGAGGTAAACCTCTCGTAAGTTAACATCTATTGGAGAAATGTTTTACTGTAATTTTAGATAAAAAACGTATGTTGTTTAGTGGCATAACCTATGAAGGGACATGTTATTATAATTTGCTCAGAATCCTTCTTGAAGGAATGCTATAGCAGAAAACTACAGAAGCACATTCATCATGCCAGTCTCGTAACAAACAATATTTTATTGTGAATATTCAGGGATTACGGTCGATCATACGAAGTTTCTTAGTAGGGTCGAGCTGGTTTCATTTCAAACATTCTGTTATCAAAATGATTTCTGTATCAAAATAACCTTGGTTACCATTGGAAACTGTACAATTTAACTATTTGAAAACTATAATGAGTAAATAAAAGCCAAAGAAGTGTGAATTGTGAGAAACAATTGTAATAAACACATTAGGAAATTGCCACCAGTGAATTTAATGAAAATTCATTAAATCAAAAGACATGGGGTGTCGTGGCCGAGCGGTCTAGCTTACCGGGTTCAAGTTCTGGTGTTAGCAACATAATGTGGGTTCGAATCACGGCCGTGACACTTGTGTCCTTGAGCAAGACACTTAATCATAATTGCTTCTCTTCACCCAGGGGTTAAATGGGTACCTGTGAAGGCAGAGTTGGTTTGCAATTGAAATGGCAGCAATTGAGCTGTATACTCCCCAGGGAGCTGAGATGGTTTCAGGAATGATTTATGAGCCTTATGAGCAGGGATAATATAATGCGCCTTGAGCACCACTTAGTTGGTGGATACGTGCGCTATATAAATCCACACATTATTATTATTATTATTATTATTATTATGGCTTTTAGGTGGACATGTTTCCAATATTTCGCACATATGTACATGTATGTTGAACTTTCAATGCAAAGCCTCAAAACTGCCATTGATGAAGTTTGCTTCACTTTTCTTTCTTTTTTTCAGAGAGAAACACACAGAGGGAAGAGGAAACACAATCTGCTGCCCCAAGATCAAGCAGCACACACAAACATTTGAATGATTGTACAAAAGAAGAAGTTGAGTGCTGGTTGTTGTATATTGGCATCGATAAAACCAAAGCAAGCGAGTTCAAGCATGAGAATGTAACAGGCTGCTCATTACTAAGGTACACAAAAGAAGATCTACAGGAAGATTTTAATTTGAAAAAAGGTGACTTGCAGCTAATTAGGTACTCGAGAAAGGACAGCAATATGAACTTTCTTAAACTTCCTACTATCAAGAACGCCAGGGATCCTGAAGGACAAACCCCAGAGATTAGCTACATTACAGAATCTTCCATCCAATTTGAACACACTAAACAGATGATTGAACATTCCACAGCCGGTAAGTGAAATTTAATGTTTGATGTTTGATTGAGCGAGGTGGTTACCACATTTTAAGCGCGCATGGAAATGGTATTCTCAGATTCTCTAAAACCGAGAGCACGCATGCGAGTCTTAAATAATGCATTGCGTGCGCGTATAAATTTACACATACACAGAAAACGTCCAATAAAGATTGCACACCTATTCCACCACGACACAAGGTGATTTGCCCATGGTTTTAACCCTAGTCTAGCATTGTCACCGTCACGGTGTCTAGACGTCATTTTGAAAAGATGCTGTCAGTCTATAGGTTATATTTGTCTGGATAGCACAAGTCAGCCAATGTCACCGTTATGGTGTCCAGAAGTCATTTTGAATAGTTGCTGTCAGTCTATAGGTTATATTTGTCTGGATAGCACAAGTCAGCTGCTGTCACCGTTACGGTGTCCAGAAGTCATTTTGAATAGTTGCTGTCAGTCTATATATTTGTCTGTGGATAGCACAAGTCAGCCGCTGTCACCGTTACGGTGTCCAGAAGTCATTTTGAATAGTTGCTGTCAGTCTATAGGTTATATTTGTCTGTGGATAGCACAAGTCAGCCAATGTTACCGTTATGGTGTCCAGAAGTCATTTTGAATAGTTGCTGTCAGTCTATAGGTTATGTACATGTATATCTGTGGTTACACCACCAAAAGTACAGAATATCACCAGGTTGATACTGTGTGCACATACGCCCAGGTTGGATTTCACCTCCGTGTACTACAGTGACGTTGTAAAATTTTACCTGTGTGAAGCTGCTGTAACTTGGCAGTATAATTCCATCACCAAATACAATGCATCTTATCGAGGTTTGAATTTCAAGATATCTCAAGATATCAAGTGTTTTTAATGAAATAATCCCAAGATTTAACGTTAAAGAATTACCTTAGTTTTGATGGCTGCACGGTCACATGAGCATTACGACAAAACATAGGCCAATGTTGGCACGTGTAATTGGTGCATCGGCGTACATACGAGCATGACGAGCTCGCATAAAACCTGCTGCGTGGAATATTTTACATAAACCGTGCAAACACTGCTGTTTTGTCTCTACATCTGCATACCATCGAAACTCAGGGATTTCTTTAACGTCAGATCTGGATTTTCTTTCACTAAAATGACTTAGTAAAAAGTGATATTTTTGAATTCAAACCTTAATAGCGCCTGTCATTATAGTTGGTCATAGAATTTTAGTACTGAGTTTCAGCCACCCCACAGAGGTAAGATTTAAACAATTTCAAAAAAGAAATTTTATGTTTGGCCACTGCAGTTATTGGACTCTGTGTATACAGAGACGGAGTCCATATTTAGGCTAAATATATCACATACGTACATCGAATACATCCAAATAAACAACATAGAATTCGTAGCTGCAACCTCATAACCACATTCTCAGTTCCACACGATCATGTTTGTTGGCAGAAGAAAGAAAAAGAACAATTCGTTATGGAGACTGTGCTTTCGCAAAACCTGCTCCTATGGAACATTTTTTCATTTCACTGTTTTTTTTTTTTTTTGTATAGGCACCTTGATCACCATTATCAGTTTATATTATTAATTCTAACAACTATTTTATTAACTCCCAGCTATCACAGACATGGCAGTTACTATGGACGTTCCGGAGGTAGCTAATTTGCAGACAGTAATGAACTATGTCTTTGCGATGTTGAAGATATGTGTGCAATATTTAGTCCTTCCAATCTTAAAGAAAATGCTAGCTGCAATTGAAAAAAATGGTGATTGTGAACTACAAGAGATAAGAACGGGAACGATTGACAGTGACTACAAACGGGCATGTAGTCTACTAGATGAGGGTAAGAATATGAAGGGAAAATACATTATTCAATAATACTGCTGCTTAGAGTATGCTATATACTCTCATTGAATCAAGATCGTATTTTAGCAAATATACATGCTTATGAACAATGTAATTTTCTGATATAAAGTAAAGTATTTTTGATAAAATTGAAGATTTGGTATAATGTTTAAATTTGTAAAAAAGGGTCATTCTTAAATCCTTCACATACGAGGGCACTGTTTTGTGAGATCACAACAAAAAACTCAGTGGCATAACAGCATTGAGAGCACACAAAATCAAAACTGGGAACATTACTTTAAAAAGTTTACTGGTTGGTAACCAAACACGCAGTTAACCATACAAATAAAAATATTAAGATAACTTTCTTCTGAAAAGATGAGGAAATCTGTCAACTTTTATGCCACTATGAGATCAATGTTTTGCTCATGAATTTATGCCTTGCCATTAGTGTAAAAAAGGCATCAAATTTGGAATTCAAGGTTGAGAATTTAAGTCGGCATGGATACAGCTAGAGTATAAGTTGTGCGTAATGTTTTTAAGTAAACAAATCATATTTCATTGGCCCTTTAAGACTAAATAACCAAACTGCAAGTTTCATTTGTGTCGATAACAAAAACATAGTGAAAATGTGTTTAGATTTTTCTTTGTCATTATAAGGTGGATTTTTTGAAAGACTTCTCTTTCCAATAATCTTATTGACAATAATTTAACTTTTCTTAAAAATGACAACCCTCTGACAAATATACCATTATCCCTTTACAAGAAAGAATGTTGCATCCAATGGGTTATTCAAAACAAAATGAAATTTACAAGCATTGAAAAAATAAACAATTTATTGATATTGTTTGTTTCCATTTATTTACCGTGTGCAATGCGGTGCTAAGCCTTTTCGCATGCCCTGCACGAGTTGCTTACATATAAATTGTACACCAAGTATAACATGGTTGTTCAAAATATTTATTACGTATTATGGCACTGTCTGCTATTTTAGGAACGGTCATTCCTGAGCTGCCACCACGCATGACTGATTGGACCATTGACGATGTGAAGTTATGGCTTGTACAAATTGGCATACGGCAATCCACTGCCAGCCTTTTCCATGAAGTGAACGGTAAAGCACTTCAGCAATTCACAGAAGAGGATTTAGTGAGCCGTTTTGATTTGAGGAAAGGTGAATTGAGGCTGATTTTGTACTCAAGACGTGACCGGTTAGAAAAGGAACCAGTTGCCCCACCAGGTAAGACAGCTGAAGAAAACAAAATAGAACACTTATAATGGTGTTCCTAACATCTCCCTATTAAACGTTGATAATATTTCTGCCATTCCAAGTTCAATAATA
Organism: Zoroaster sp. YZ-2022; assembly: GCA_029582265.1. Taxonomy (NCBI): domain Eukaryota; kingdom Metazoa; phylum Echinodermata; class Asteroidea; order Forcipulatida; family Zoroasteridae; genus Zoroaster; species Zoroaster sp. YZ-2022. Next base: position 18,021,554 of record CM055820.1, read on the forward strand.
ACAGACCGCCATGTCACACAATGTGGAACTTGGAACGGCACAAATTAATTAGCACTTGTGTTACTTAATTGCTTTTGTCCTCAAAGCCAGAACATAAACACAGAATATATAGCGAAATCATACATGTAGCAAAATCCCCCCCCCCCCCCCTGTATTCACTCTTGCCCGCCACTCTAAATGTGTGATCCACAGCATTTATTTTGGATTCTTGATGCTCTGTAGTGTTTCTGAGTGCTTAAAATAATGACTTTAACGTTTTCCGGGGATGCAGTAAGAAATGTAACCTATTCCTTATGGTTTAGAGTTCAGTTTTTTCAGGGCCTTTTTTATATGGACTAGTTACCCAAAAACGTTGGGGTTGGTGATATACACATTTATTGATATAGCAGCCCACTACTCTAAAAAGGGAAATGCAAGTCCATCAATCCCCAAACACTCGACCCCCATTGATGGGGAAATGAGGTCAATTCTTGTTCCGATGTCCCAATAAGTCTGTCAAAGACTGTAGATCTGCCTCTGTGTGAGTGCGAAGCTGCTGATGACAAAATTCAACTTTATAATTTGCTGTAAAAACATGTGTAGATGTTTAAAAGCCTATAGTTGATAACACTTCTCATGAACACATTTTTGCATTTATTTTTTAACCGCTAAAATACTTGGTGGTTTTTACCAAAAACAATGTATTAACCCTCCTATGCCCAGGCTAAAATTTGGCCCAGTCAGCACGGCACCCACAGACAGTCACTTGGGTATTTTCGGTTGCATTGCCAATTGGTAGGTCAAACCACAGAGTCACACAGAGCTGTGTATGTACTGTCGAGTGGTTTTGGTTTGACCTATCCTAGCCACATGTCCTTGCATTTATTTGAGTGCACTGCACAAAGTCAATGGGTTGGGAGTTACATACAAATTTTGAGTGTCTTTGGGTTTGACCTCCTATCACAGCCACATGTGCTTGCATGTATTTGAGTGCACTGCACAAAGTCAATGGGTTAAGAGAGACATACAAATTTTGAGTGTCTTTGAGTGTTAAACCTATAGGAGGGTTAATATACAAAGACACGTTAGACGTTAAAAAACTAGACACAAAAACATGTTTATGGGGATCAAAACCATAAAAGAATAAAGTTGACATCATTGGTGTTATTTTAACACTACAGGTTTTACAGAGTACAGCTATATGGCAATACCAACTGTATCCTACTACGTAGGGTTTATCATTTCTGGGAGCATTTTTGTTGAATATGGGCTATCAAAAAAGTGACATCTTTTCATCTTGTCAAGTCTGGTTACATACTCAAAAAAATTCCATTATTCTTCAGATCGTCCAGAAACATCCCAGCATAGACCTAGCCAGTCAGTCAAACAGTATCCTGATGTACGACCTAAACAGCGGATAACATCGGCTAAAGTATCAACTTTGAAATGTTTGTTTGATAGTGAACATGTAATTTGCTGATGGTTTATTTTCATTGATTTTTGGTAATTAATGGTGCACATATCCTACCTTTCTATATCTTCTAGAAACATCCCAGCCCCAGTCAGTCACACAGGATAAGCAGCAGATACATGTAACATCCAGTAAAGTGTCAACTTCAACAAAATTCTTTGAGCGCCAATCAGTCACACATGAACAGCGACATGTACGACCTGTACGACCTGTACGACCTAAACAGTGGATAACATTAGGTAACGTTTGAAATATTTATTTCATATTTCATAATTTCTATTCATTACTTTTAGGTAATTACCTGTACTAATAGTGAATCCTTCCTTTACAGATCTTACCCAGTCAGTCACACATGAACAGCGACCTGTACGACCTAAACAGCGGATAACATCAGGTAACGTTTGAAATATTTATTTCATAATTTCATAATTTCTATTCATTACTTTTTGGTAATTACCTGTATTAATAGTGAATCCTTCCTTTACAGATCTTAGCCAGTCAGTCACACATGAACAGCGACCTGTACGACCTAAACAGCGGATAACATCAGGTAACGTTTGAAATATTTATTTCATAATTTCATAATTTCTATTCATTACTTTTTGGTAATTACCTGTACTAATAGTGAATCCTTCCTTTACAGATCTTAGCCAGTCAGTCACACATGAACAGCGACCTGTACGACCTGTACGACCTAAACAGCGTATAACATCAGGTAAAGTTTGATATGTTTGCTTGATAATCATAGTGTGAATATGGCATGGAGGTGCACATCATCATTAATGTATCTATACGTACTTATGACATCATGGGCATCAATCACTACTTAGAAGTGTGAATAAGCGTAACATACCCTATGTGGACCTGATAACAAAAGATGTCCACACAATGCAGGTCCTTGAGACATTATATTTTCACAAATTAGAAAATCTAAATTGTCAAAAACAAAGCATTTTTTAGTGTATGTGATTGTAATGTCATAAAATGAAGTAGATTATTAAGGGGAAAGACTGAGACAAAATTCGCTCCAAAAAGAATCTTCAGTGCAAATGGCAATGGTTTGAAAAATGTGTTTTTCTTATGTACACGATAACAATAGAAGTCCACATGTGTGCAGTCATTGACAGATACAGGATTTGGCTAACATTGGGGTTGGGGAAAATATTTTTTATAAACTTTTGTTTATTGCCATGGCCAATTTGCCACCCCCACCCCCTGTATTCACCCTTACCCGCCACTCTGCATGTGTGATCTGCAGCATTTATTTTTGATTCTCGATGCTCTGTAGTGCATTATGAGTGCTTAAAATAATGACTTAACATTTTCCTTGAATGCAGTAAGAAATGTAACCTATTCCTTCTGGTTTAGAATTCGGTTTTGTTCAGGGCCTTTTTATATGAACTACCAAACAAAGTTGGGTTTGGGGGGGACACACATTTATTGATATAACAGCCCATTACTCCATCAATCCCCAAACACTCTACGCCCATTGATGAGGAAATGGGAGTGGTTGATTCTTGTACCAATGTCCCAATATGTCTGTCTAAGACTAGATCTGCCTCTGTGCGAGTTCAAAGCTGCTGCGTATAGGACCCATCCTTATTTTGTTCAATTCTAGATGCCCTGTGGTGCATTCTGAGTGTCATATGAAGATTTCTGTAGCATACTCCTCAGTAGTCAGGGTTGCTAGGCCTCCATATTGTGTAATTTTTAAATTATTTATGGGAAATCCAAAACAAAAAGTGTAGGAGGCTATTGCATTGATATACTGTCTCCACTTCAAAAAGAGAGGGTGACATGTCCCTGTGCCCCACTGATCAACGTCCATGCTGACAACTAATTGTTCTCAGAGTATAAACACATAGAGGGTCAATGTCTACTATACTATCCTGATTGGGAGATACTGTTATCCCGATTGAAACTCTATTCTCCCAATGAGGATACCACATAAAGAAGTGTGGCTCACAGGAGTCGATGTCTACTATACTATCCTATTTTTATGATCATTATTTATGATAACTTGACCACTGGGCTGATTATTTATGATAACGTGACCACTGGGCTCATTATTTATGATAACGTGACCACTGGGCTCATTATTTATGATAACGTAGTGACCACTGGGCTCATTATTTATGATAACGTGACCACTGGGCTCATTATTTATGATAACGGTTAAATGCCCTGTTATCTAGGACAGCATGCACTCGTGAGGTATTTTTTTCAGTCATTGAGTTAATCTTAAAACTAGGACACAAATTCCATGCCCTGTCAAAAGTCTGTTCTCATGACGATATTGTGCCTTTAATAGCCAGTGCTGTTCCTGTATTACATTTAGCAATATGTATTGGAACTGGTGCCCAACGTTATAGTGTACTATGTAGGGGATATATCTCATATGCAAATCAGCGGAATGCAATAGTACCAGTGTCAAAATTCAATGCTAGAATTAAAAGAAAATTTGCTGTAAACACAAGTGTATTTTTAATGGACATGTTTTTGAGTTTATTCTTCAACGACTAAAACTTGTCGTGGTGTTTACCAAAACATGTTTGTGCATGTATGAATTTAGACACAAAGACACGTTTACAATTTAGACACAAAAACATGTTTAAAAACATGTATATAGGAGGACAACACTTGTGAACACCACAAAAGGTGTCAACTTTTCTTTTACAGTATTTGTGTTTGCAGATTGTAATTTCTGAATGCATTTTCACTGTTTTCTCATTAATAACACACAGCAATGAGCTGAAACTTTCAATTGTTTTGTATATTATATCTTAATTGATATGGAGTGATACATAGCAGAATGAGTCTACTAATGGTATACTTTTCCTTCAATACTTCAAATAATTTAATCATTAAAAATGACAATGCTGTAATAATCCTGAAACGAAAGTGATTTCCAATTGTCTGACCTTTTTGGTGGCAAATGTAAAACAAATCATTTACTCAACCGTCACACATACTGTATATCATTATCAAATGTTGCTATATTGTTTGTGTTCCTTTTTCTATTTTATTGATGTTTAATTATTTTGTTTTTACAGAAACGAGGCCCGTCACAGATGATCAACCAAGCCATTCTCGGCAAATGGGTCCAGAGTTGAGAGATCATTCACAAGTTGTCGCTGACAAATGTAATGCAGCATTGAAAGCACACTACACAACGATAGGTACTGTGAATATAAATCCTTGGGTGGATGATGATCAGATGCACATTGACATTTATACAAAATTGCAGTTGGAAAAAAGTGAAGGTGTAGCGGTTGTTATGACACACAGTGAGAAAGAGATAATGAATTCGATCGAGTATGAAAAGATATTCCTCATTAAGTCAAGAGAGGGCAATTTTGTTAAGCGACTTATTTTCTATGGCAAAGGGGGTGTAGGGAAGTCAATGTTCTTTGATAAGATTGCCTACGACTGGGCTGTTGGTTCTAGTGATGTACTCAACAAGTACAAACTTGTATTTGTTTTAAAAATGTGTGCATTAGACCAAAGCTCAAACCTTATTGATGCAATTTTCCAACAACTGCTCGAAGAAGACGTTGACATTTCTAAAGTTGCATTGAAATCACTTATCATCCAAAACCCTAATGACGTTTTGATTCTTTTGGATGGTTTTGATGAGTTGACAACGACAACTCTCACTGAAACCTCATTTGGGTCAATCCTAAGAGCCCTGAATAGAAAAACATACTACCGCGAATGTTGCATAGGTGTAACAACCCGTCCCTCCCATTTTGAGCGATTAATGGACAAATCATTGGTTCAAAATCCTTGCGCACACCTGAAGGTTGTTGGTTTTACAAAAGATGATGTGAAAGAATATGTCAGAAAGTTTTTCCGGGGAAACAGTGAGGCACTTATTGAGACAATTGAAAGTTCAGATGTTCTTTCTGACTTGGCAAGTAACCCAATGATTCTTCTACTTATGTGTTTAATTTGGAGAGAAGATAAAATGCTTCCATTAACCATGTCACGCTTATACAGTAAGGCAGTGAGTTACATATTCAAAAGGAAAGGCCATGACTCTGACAAAGAAATATCAGATGTTTTGATCAAAATTGGAGAAGTAGCGCTGAATGGACTCCTTGACCCAGAACTAAAACTTGCATTTCCAGAGTCTGCATTTGATAAGAATACACTTGCCCTTTCATTAAAGGTAGGCATCCTAAACAGTCAGAGGGTTTTCAAGAATTACAAATCACATAACAGCATACAATTCCTGCATAAAACAATGCAAGAATTGTGTGCTGCAAAATACTGGCAGAGCCTACCTCCAAAACAATTTGGGAATATTTTGGATCGCATATGTGATGGAACACACAACATCAGTGATTTTTATTATCTGCTTCGCTTTTGTTGTGGTGACAATGAAGTGTGCATGAAGAGAATCTTAATTCCACTCCTAAACCGTAAATCAAACAAGTTGGCATTACATTGTTATTTTGAGGGTCAGTTAAAAGAGATACCTTCAGAGACGTATATCAAGTCACTGATTACAGATATAATACACATTGCAAGTCAGAGTTTGGAAGGAATTATCTTAGAATAATTGAATGTATTACATTGAGAAAAATATTCATAACAGAGTCACTGGATTTATTTGCTCGAGCGCTGAGTAACATGACAAACGTCCGAAGGCTTGCCCTGTTTGGCTGTTCACTGTCTGGCAGTGATTTGAAGACAATTCTGTTGTCCTTGAAAGACAACACACGCTTGATTGCATTAACTCTTAATGATAATACAATGTTAGGAGGCACAGCTTCACACCCAGATAACATTCATACATTGGGCCAACGTTGGCAATTGGTCGGCAACGTCGGCATTGGCATTATGTCAGCTTTTGACGTTGGCTCAATGTTGGCATTACATCGCCAACATCGGCGTTGGCATTATGGTGGCTGCTTATGTTGAGCCAATGTTGGCAATTAATCGGCAACATCGGCATTGGCATCATGTTGGTTGCAGACATTGGGCCAATGTTGGCTCTAGGTCGGCAATATAACATTGGCATTACGTTGGCGATCGATGTTGGACCAACGTTGGTTTTTAGTCGGACACCGACATTGGCATTGTGTTAGTTTCTTACATTGGGCCAATGTTGGCTCTAGGTCGGCAATATAACATTGGCATTACGTTGGCCGATCGATGTTGGACCAACGTTGGTTTTTAGTCGGACACCAATATTGGCATTGTGTTAGTTTTTAACATTGGGCCAATGTTGGCTCTAGGTCGGCAATATAACATTGGCATTACGTTGGCGATCGATGTTGGACCAACGTTGGTTTTTAGTCGGACACTGACATTGGCATTGTGTTAGTTTTCAACATTGGGCCAATGTTGGCTCTAGGTCGGCAATATAACATTGGCATTACGTTGGCGATCGATGTTGGACCAACGTTGGTTTTTAGTTGGACACCGACATTGGCATTGTGTTAGTTTTTAACATTGGGCCAATGTTGGCTCTAGGTCGGCAATATAACATTGGAATTACGTTGGCGATCGATGTTGGACCAACGTTGTTTTTTAGTTGGACACCGACATTGGCATTTTGTATGTTTTCAACATTGGGCCAATGTTGGCTCTAGGTCGGCAATATAACATTGGAATTACGTTGGCGATCGATGTTGGACCAACGTTGGTTTTTAGTCGGACACCGACATTGGCATTGTGTTAGTTTCTTACATTGGGCCAATGTTGGCTCTAGGTCGGCAATATAACATTGGAATTACGTTGGCGATCGATGTTGGACCAACGTTGGTTTTTAGTCGGACACCGACATTGGCATTGTGTTAGTTTCTTACATTGGGCCAATGTTGGCTCTAGGTCGGCAATATAACATTGGAATTACGTTGGCGATCGATGTTGGACCAACGTTGGTTTTTAGTCGGACACCGACATTGGCATTGTGTTAGTTTCTTACATTGGGCCAATGTTGGCTCTAGGTCGGCAATATAACATTGGAATTACGCTGGCGATCATGTTGGACCAACGTTGGGTTTTAGTCGGACACCAACATTGGCATTGTGTTAGTTGTTATCATTGGGCCAATGTTCTTATCGGTGACGTCATGTCAGCAACTCAGCCAATTTGATTGGACGAAAAGAAATACGTCACGCAGGTCACATTTTTCCAACCGGCATTTTTAACTACGAAACGATGTCGTTTATTTTCGTCTAACTGATCGTTTGAGAATCGTTGCACAATTAATGGAAGGGGTCTTCATTACTTGGTTTCATTTGAAGGTATGTAATCTTTCACATTATTAATACATGTATGTTCGTTTTAGTATAGACATGGAGGTAGAATTAATGACTGTACAAAACTATGGTTATAACGTTAACATCAGTGTGAGTGTGGCACTGGTATTGTACAGAAGGTCATGTACTGACTGTAGGCCTACTGGTCGTATACATGTGTATGCGAGCTTTCACTGTACAACCCATTGTCAGTGACATTGTCCTGTACATTGCATGGATGGAGGGGCCATGATATAACAAAAAACACACACAGGGGATGTTGCAATAATAATATTAATAACTGTAGGCAATTTGGCTTCAGTAGTGTCAATAGTTCCTAAGTAATACTGTGGTGGCTGCAACTGGCGCATAGCCTACTGATCCTTTTCTCACTCAACTAAAGCAAATGGAGGAAGGACCTTCCTCCATGACTAAAGACAAGTAGGCCTGAAACTCATGAGATAATGAAACAGTCATGTCATGGATCAAGGAGAGGTCACATGTATTCTATTTTAAAGCCTAACTTAAAGGCATTTTTCTGAAGTTGCATCAATCCATCATGCTGATAATAATGACTCTGAGGGTTTTCTAACTAATATGTGTGTTTTGTTAGCATGACCATTATTCTTTGTCCCTCTTTGAAAACATAATATTGTTTTTACATGGTATGTTTGTATTTCAGATCAAAGGTTGATCATGCTTGCTATGACATACCGTAGTCAACCATCCATATAGTTTACACTATACTTGGGGGTAAGAATGACAAACATCATGTAAGTTTTTCTGTAGTCAAACAATTATTTATGAATTTTTGATGAAGCCATGCCCCCTCCCCCACCCACAGAAAAAAAAGAAAACATACGTTTTTGGTTATTTTTGGTAAATAATTTATAAAACACAAATACTCCCAAATGTATAAAATAACCAACATGAACACAAGCTTCTCGTGTCTAATTAATTAGAATCATAATAAATGTGGACTTACTCAAGTACTTTTCCTGCCTCTATATTAAAAACGACTCACACAAAAAAAAATGTTAGCAAAAAATTTGAGATTTCCATTTATCTGGCTTAAATGTTAAGTCAAAATTTGTGAACATTGTTTACAGGTAATTGGAACTGAAAAAAAAATGGAACCGGGTAATGGCAGTTTCAGTCATCCAGATACATGGCTACCTGGAACAGCCTTATCCCTAATTGGCTTCTAAATTACACCAAAATATTTCTTATTCAATTATGTTATTGTCCACAGATTGTCCAGACTGAGTTTGCAGTGAGGATGAGGTGCAAGCTTGCTCCTTCCTTATTCCCCATCAGAGGTAAGCGGGTGAAGGGCAAAAAACTCTATAGTCATTATAGGATGCCACCAAGTCATTTATTGACTGGTATTAGTGGTAAGGACATGACTGTTAATATTAAACCTGTTGTCATTTAAAGTGCATGCTGGGAATCTGGTGACAAACCCAGTAGCATGCAAATCATTTGAAGTACACAGGCATAATGGTGCATCAAATCTGTACAAGATGTGTGCAGTGGTCATTCAATTGAGAATGCTTAAAATGTTTGTTTCTTTTTACATTGAATAAGTGATTGATTCACCATCACTTTATAGGCCTTATGAATTCTTCGGCATGTAGCATCACCATCTATGCTGAGTTTGGACCACACCAACATATATTCATCGGTATATATTGAACATACATGTATCTTATAGCATAAATTGTACATGTACATGTCATTGTATACAGCCCATCATATCTTTTAAAATAATATCCCCCTTTTCACTCCAGATTGGAACCATTGAACCCTTGTCATACAAATGTGTCACACACAAACAGCCATTTGTGTTACTGCTTCGAGGTGTGTCAGAGTCCGTATAACTTTGTGATCCAATGTCCAGCAGTTGAAGTTGATCCATTCTTCAAAGGAGTTAATGTTTGTTTTAAATTAATTTATATGGACCTATCCTATCTGTGGCAGTTTGTACCTTCATGGGAATTGTTTTTTCAGAACCTTAAAACACATCTGGGTCTTTCTAGGTATTTTTGTAAACATATAACAATGATTGTACTGAGGAATTATTTTTTTGACTGAACCCAAAAATCCTCATGAGTGTAGTTATTAAATAGTATCTGTTGGGTGATCTAGTAAAATGTATATTGCCGACTGTGAATCCCTGGGAGTTGGGCCATGTAAACAATCTTCATTGCATAGGTATGTTAGTCTTGGTATACATTTTCGCAGATTACCCAATTAAAGTTCCTATGTATTTTTATGCAAGCATTGGGATATTTCAACCCAAGTACTGACCATCAATCCCATACACAAGTAAAGATATTAAAGGGACAGTATTGTCATGATCAGAGCAGACTTTCTACAGGGCATGGAATCGGTGTCTTAGTTTAATATGAACACAGTAACTGAAAATTACTGGCTCATTTATGACCTTACCACGTGAGTATTATTTTCAGTCACTGAGTTAATCTAGAACTTGAACTCTGATTCCATGCCCTGTTGATACGTGGCAATACTACCTTTAAACAATAACTTTAAAATGACTATTTTTTATGAACATGTATTTTCAACAGTTAAAGAGAAATAAATACATATAACAATCAGAAGATCATTTAATTGTTTGTTTCTTTTCATTTTACAGTTATCCTTCAAATTACAATGTGTTGTCTCCTAGGCCATCCTAACAAGGTAAGCATGTGTTCCTTATAGAAAGATGCACTTATTTATGGCAATTTTCTATGTAAATTTAACAGTTTATTCAGCTGAATGTTACACAAAAAACAAGAAATTTGTTTTATTTGATTGCTTGCCGTAGATAAGGCTTCTTAATACATGGAAGACATGCTTATCTCATTAGACTCGGAATCTGGGTCAACATTAACGTGAGTCCGGGTTGGATATGACCCGGCCCTTTCCAGGTGAGAATGACCCCGGAAAGTTGGGTCAGATTATGTGACTTGTTTTCTGGGTCAAATAATCTGACCCAACTTTTTGGGTCATTCTGACCTGGAAAGTGTCCGGGCATGTCCAACCCCGCGGAGTATGGGTCAATTCTGACCCAGGAGTTTTTAGTGTGTTGGCTCGATGCTGGCTCGAAGTCAATGATACAAAGGCACAATGTTGGAATATGTTGGCTCGATGTTGGATCAAAGTTAATGATACAAAGGCCCAACATTGGTCCAATGTTGGACTATGTTGGCTCAATGATGGCTTGATGTTGGCTCAAAGTCAATGATACAAAGGCCCAATGTTGGTCCAATGTTGGAATACGTTGGCTCAATGTTGGATCAAAGTTAATCATACAAAGGCCCAACATTGGTCCAATGTTGGACTATGTTGGCTCAATGTTGGCGCAAATTCAATGATACAAAGGCCCAATGTTGGTCCAATGTTGGAATATGTTGGCTCAATGTTGGCTCAATATTGGCTTAAAGGTGACGATACAAAGGCCCAACATTGGCCCAACGTTGGGCCAACTTTTCGCTGGGCCCACTGTAATGCCGATGAGCAAAATTACGTTGGGCCAACGTTGACAGCCAACGTTGGCCCAATGAAATCGTTCCGTTGGCCCTACGTTGGGCCAATGTTGGGATGAGTTGACTCAACGTTGGCTCAATATTGGCTTAATGGTAATGATACAAAGGCCCAACGTTGGGCCAATGTTTACGTTGGCCCAACGTTGGGCCAACTTTTACGTTGGCCCACTGTAATGCCGATGAGCAAAATTACGTTGGGCCAACGTTGGCCCAATGAAACCGTTCCGTTGGCCCTACGTTGGGCCAATGTTGGGATGAGTTGACTCAACGTTGGCTCAATATTGGCTTAATGGTAATGATACATTGGCCCAACGTTGGGCCAATGTTTACGTTGGCCCAACGTTGGGCCAACTTTTACATTGGCCCACTGTAATGCCGATGAGCAAAATTACGTTGGGCCAACGTTGGCCCAATGAAACCGTTTCGTTGGCCCTACGTTGGGCCAATGTTGGGATGAGTTGACTCAACGTTGGCTCAATATTGGCTTAAAGGTAATGATACAAAGGCCCAACATTGGCCCAACGTTGGGCCAATGTTTACGTTGGCCCAACATTGGCCCAACGTTGGGCCAATGTTTACGTTGGCCCAACGTTGGGCCAACTTTTACGTTGGCCCACTGTAATGCCGATGAGCAAAATTACGTTGACAGCCAACGTTGGCCCAATGAAACCGTTCCGTTGGCCCTACGTTGGGCCAACAATGTTGTGATGTTATCTGGGCAGTGGGCTCCTCATATTCAACACTTCAAAACCCTAAACGTTCTATCTATAGGTGGTTGTAACATACAACCTAAAGATATGGAACACATCATGAAGAATGTCAGTAAAAGCAAGAGTGAGTGTGAGGTAGATGTAACTGTAACATTAGACGATAACAAAGCACTGGGTGGCAAGGCCGACATATGGTCTCGTTATTTGTGTCTCATGATACACATCAAGGTGCTGGACCTGAGTGGTTGCTCATTGGTATGCAATGATATTGAACATATTGCTAATGCATTGAGTGAAGTGCCCAACCTGGCCTACTTGCACCTGTGGAGAAACTCATCCTTAGGAGGGTCTGCCAATGTGTGGTCTCGTTATTTGTGTCTCATGAAGCACCTGCAGGTGCTGGGTGGTTGCAAGTTGGATAGTAATGATAAGATCATTATTACTCAATCCTTGAGTAAAATGACAAACCCATTTCATGTCAGATATGGTAATTTGTTCGATTGAATGAGACACATCGTGGCTTTATTCTTAGATCACACAGAAGTATGTTATAGTTCACCGTCATTTAAGTCCAGAGATCTCAGTAGAGCATACAGGTGATGACTGTTTGCCTATTAATATTATATAAAGTATTCTTATCACGTATTGAGGATTGATGTAAGCGTGTTAGCAACATGAATAAATTATCCTGATAATTGTTCTGATTTCTTGTTTCTAACTTTCCTCCACCAATAAGGAGAAGCTCTATGTATATACAAAACAATGCAGCTGACTTATTTACCTTTCCACACTGCTGCATATCATATTGTTATGTTGTTATGAAGGATAAACTAATAAAGGATGGACTCGATTCCACTTGATTGAAACACTTATTTATTGCTGTACGGTACACCGTAACGATGGTTCACGATGATATGGGAAGCCATATTGTGTAATAAGGACTAACTCTTGAGGGCGCACTTCCAATTTACAGTCCAGTTACAGTGCACACTAGAGTGTATAATACCCGTGCATTTTTTCCCTACGACATCAAATATTGTTTTAATGTTTACTTTCAATTTTTCGTGCTTTTGTAGCTAAATTATATGCATTATACACATTGTAAACTCATATATTAATTTCTATAGAAAAATTATATATTATATAAACTGTCAGTGAGGATGTCAATATGGAATAAATGTCGAATTGAATTTAATTGAATTGAATTGCATAATGTGGATCTATGCACCCCACTAAATAAACTCTCATAGAAACCAATGCTAAATACAAAATATTCAATAATCATTAAAAAAAAATAATTAGAAGTACTAAAATTTGTTAAACCAAATGAAAAAATATTGATTGATGTCTAATCTTTTATTTTA